>JASDQU010295426.1:0-14276 GCA_032191745.1 Picea mariana | reverse complement strand
ATATCATTTTACCATATGATTCTTGGCAGTGCAATGATCTTATGCAGTTCCGACTATGTTATATGTATAATCTTAGTTGTATAAGATTCATCTTGTTCTTCAATAGAGTTGTCTGGACAATTGATGATCTCATGCTCTAAGACATCAAAAACCTATGTCCACGTTTTAACGACGTCTGTAACCCGTAGAGTTGTGTCTGATAGAACATCCGCGTTCGGATTTGAATCATCACCCGATGCATCAATATTATTTTCACTTTTTCGTGGCATGATAATCCTCAAGGAAACAAAATTAACTTACCTGTTACAGGAGAAATCTGTGAGTTCTACACTGGATAAAACTGTTAATTGCAAATGGTAAAAAATGACTTTGAAATTCAAAGTTATTTTATTCAAAAACATTTATTGATCTTCGTATAGCCTTACTAATGAAGAATTTATTCACATTAATGGAACTCATTACCTAGTGATTCACAATCGTGATTTGAAATTATTATCCTTAATCAATCATAAATTTCATTAATACCTCAATGGTTTGTGTTCGAAATCTTTGATGTGACAAAGAGGAAATCTCCGAAATCCTGAATTCACAGAAGAGTTAATATATAAATAATCACTTTTAAATATTAATTAATCATGTTTAAAACCTTGTATTAACTTCAATTGTTTCGGAATTTTTTACGTCGGAGGTTTTGAATATAGCACAAGGTCAATTTCTTGAAACCCAAAACTATGAAGTACTTAATTTATGAGTAGTCACTCTTAAGTCTTAATTAATCATGTTTAACTTTAAGTATTTTAGAAGTTCGGACTTCAGAGGTTTTGAACATAACAAAGGATAAAATTTCCAAAATCCGAAACTGCGAAGTAATTAATTAACTCTTAATGATGACTCATTAATGTTGATAACCGTTTTATTAATTCCTTTAAAACCCTTTTTTACTTTTTTGTAATCACCTTACTTCAGCACTTTCATACTTTGGTGATTTGTGAAATCAATCTTTGTTAAAACTCCCTAAGTTCCATCTCCCGAAGAGACGTGGAAGAGATGACATCATTCTGGATGATGTGTCAATAAAAGAGAGTTGCCACGTGTCACTCAAATACCTGTGAATCACCCAACATAAATGTCAAAAATGTGCACCATGTGTCGAATCAAGGAAATATTTTTAAAGGACACATGTCTTATGACTTGTGTTCATGATTTATTTTGGAAAATCCACGAGCGATTATCTTTGGGTTTTAGTTTTTCAAGGTTTTCGTTGTTTGGGTTTGCTGGAACATCTAAAGCACAGAGCTCTGAAGCGACCATTAGAGACTTACTGTTTAAAAATCCAGTGATTCCAAAACTTTGGAGATCATTAGGGAACGATCAAGTTAATTTAAATCATCAATGACATATGCTATAAGAACCTTATTTCTAAATAACAATCGATGAATTTGAAAAAATAAAAGGAAACTCTCTAAGTTTTTTCTTTTTCTAGGTAAAATTTTATTTCTAAGAGGTGAAAAATATAAATCTCAAAAGTTCAAAATTATGCGTGCTCCAACAATGTATAAATATCGAAACATCTCCCCTTAATATAAAATTGGGATAGGATTGAAGGATTTACATAGGAAACACAATAGGAGAAGGAAGGAGGCATTAGAGCCTATCCCTCCTTAATGACAACTTATTAAAATCATAACATAGATAAAAGTTTGGAAAACCTTTCTTCTATAAGAGACTTTGTGGAAATGTTTGCAACTTGATATTCTATATGCAAAAAGACAAAATTCAATAACTCAATCATGAATGAGATTTCTAATGAATTTCATTTGTATCTTTATGTGTTCTACGTGTTGATATTGAACTAGATATTTGGTGATCTTGATGGTACTGATGCTACTGAAAGAGGTTGTTTAGATGTACTACTAGAATCCAAACTCTGAAAGGATCTATCAAAGCCACAAGGATTATTGACTTGCATTAACTGATACTTGGTACTCTGCTTTTGCTAAAGAAAAAAATAACATATTGTTTCTTATAAGCCCAAGTTACAGGTCCAAAACCAAGGAAAAAAACATAAAGTGCAGTATAATTTTGAACATTAGGGTCACTGACCCAATATCAATAAGTGAAACCAACCAAAAAAAAAATACCCGTTGAACTATAATGTATCCCAAACTGAATTGTACCCTAGACATACTAAATTATCCTTTTCATGTATTTTCGATGGAATTCATGGGGTGTTTTCATATACTGGGAAACAATACCAACAATAAAAGAAATATCAGGTTGGATATGAGTCAAATACAAGAGGCTACCAACTAAATAATGGTACAATGTGGCATTGAATTCAAGTGGTAGAAAGTTTGACTCCATACTGAAAGGGAGAACGTGATAGTTTAGAATCATCCATGTGAAAGTGGTGTATAAGGTCACAAGAATACTTAGATTGGGAAACAAATATTCCTTCCTTGGTTTGCAATACTTGGAGGCCAAGGAAATAACTCAAATACCCTAAGTCTACCATTTTAATTTCCTTTTAAGGTTGGATTTCACACGGGTTAAAATTATAAGGTCATTGGCAGTGATGATAAGGTCATAAACATAAAGAAAAAGTATCATGACATGGTTTCCTACTTTCTTTGTATATACACTAGGGTCATAATGACATCTAGAGAAGTTTATGTCAAGAAGAAAGTTGTTCATTTTGGAATACCAAGATCGAGGATGTTTCTTAAGACCATAAAGATATTTCTTAAGGTCTTCTTCAGACCATAAAGAGTAATTACGGACATAGCCATGAGGTTGTTCAAATAAGTGGCTAACTACTACTACTTACCATTTGTTTCCTTCTACTGATGTTGATTTATTCCCTCCCACTCTGAACAGGAATTACCTGGTCAACTATAGGATGGAAAGGTGTACGATGCACCTGTCCCAACACACTATAAATTTCATGACAATTCATTTTTAGTTTGATAGTGTTATTTTTTTTGTTAATAAATAAAATAATATTTTTCTTGTCACCATACAATATAAATATTAATAAAGTAATTAGGCTAACTAACGAATTAAAAAATAGTCATAAAATTCAGATACTTTAACAATAAAACCACATTAATCGAATTAATGTGTTTGTTATATTTAGGTGTATATTAAGCACAATATTATTGTGCTTCATTGTTTCGAGAGGAAATATAGAGCCCGTTATGGGGTGTTGGAATACTGAGAAGCGGGGGGTGAATCAATATGATCACATTTATCACTTTTAACCACAAGATATAAAATTCAATATTATCAACAATATATCATCAATGTATCATCAATGTATCATCAATGATTTCATTCAATATATCATGAGCATATAAACATAAGCAACATCACATAAACATAATCACATCAAATACATAGTACACCATAGTTTACATGGAAACCCAAATTCGAGAAAACCACATAATGCTTTCTTATATATATCAAATAATTTATTCATTTGAAGAACCAACTTCCCAATTCTATAGCTGCAACTAAAGGAGGCTAAGAGACCCTAATTATTAGGTTCCAACCTGAAGTAAATTACAACTCCCTAAATTCTCTAGCTCCAACCAGAAGAAGGCTACAACCCCTTGATTCTTAGGCTTCAACTTGAAGGAAGATCCATCTCCCTGAGTTCTCTGAAACCAAATGAAAGGAGGTTGCAACCCCCTTTCCTTGCCCCGTGTTGTTGCCATGAAATATAAGTGTATACAAACTATCACTACCATAATCACTTCCACTGTCATTACCATTATCACTGTTACATTCATTGCCACTTCCACTGCCAACCTGTCACTGTCACTATATCCAACCTATCTCACCAATCTTTCACTGTTCAAATTGTCACTGTATCCAACCTGTCATTGTCACCAACCTATCACTATCACTGATACTCAACTAGATCCTTTCACATGGATCAAATACCAAGCAGACCTCTCAACTAGATGTCCAACATCAGCAATACATGCCTCTTTCTACCAATACCATCAACATACCATCACAAGATATCTGTCTCAACCATATACCAAACCATATACAAAACTATCAGCTTGTACCACACCAAGCATCAACCATGTAACAAAACCTGTACCACAACAAGTGCATCAGCCATGCAACAACAGGTTCATCAACCATCCATCAACCATGTACATCAACACCATAACAAGTACCAATCCTATACCATACCATGTATCAACAATGTATCTCAACCATATGCCATATCACTCAATCATGCCATACACCATATACCATAGGATATATCAAGAAAGTGCCATCAATGGTGTACCTCAAGAAAGTACCAACATCACCAAGAGATGTATCTCATACATGTTCTATCATATGCCAAGTGTATTTCTCAACAATATGTCAATATCAATGACAACCATACACCATGTGCCAATTATTGAATAGTATACCAAGAATAAGCCTCAAGCATATATCATCATCACCATGTAACCAAACCAGATACCAATATACCAATACAACCAATATGTACTACTAACCAAAGTATCATACAAATGTCACCAAGATGTAACTTGTATCTAACATGTTGTACTATATTACTGACATGTAAGATTGTCACAACCTTGAGCACCCTGGTACCAACATCTATACGAGATTTGTCTTAGCCTCACAGGACTATGACTCCCTGTCACGCAGGGCCTCATGTGATGTCACTTAGGAAACCCGTGGGGTCCCTTTCATGACTCCCTCAAGTTGATTCACGAGGGACTGCTAAATTAGGATTACAGAGAAACCCTAGTACTCTGTAGCTCCGAAAATTTTGCTCTTTCCTCGTACTTTATCTTCTTCCTCAGACTTATCATTAGATTCACCAATATACCAAAATATTAAAACATAACATTATCACAAGATAGATATTCAATTTAAGTGTGTGTGATTATGAGAGACTTCTTGAGGTTTATTTATACTTTTTCTAGGTAACTTATTTCCTTATTCTTAGGGATTCTTGAATTTCTTGTTACAAGCACTTTACCAATTCATTAATTGACTTGTAACTTATTAGGGGATTCTTGACCATTGTTTGGGGCTTCCAACTTGCAGGTAAGACACTAACCGTGAGGAACCATGTGGCATACCACCTATCACCGTAAATGACACGATAAGGAATATCCATATATGAGTGTCTTACCTGCATTTACACTATTCTTCATGTCCATATTCCTTAACAAACTTTGGGTCCCATAACCACACCTCCAAGGATTCATGTAGAATTCATAAAGTTCACCCATTACATCTGTTGACATCAACCACTCCGTGAATGAAAACTAACTCACCATCAATCTTTCTATATAGATTCTAGACTTCTCTAAGGATTGAAATCAATCCATAAGGGTTGACATCAATGAAAACCAACTGTCCAAACCAATTGTCCAACAATATCCCCCTTTGGAATTGCTGGAATCACAACCAATGATGGAAATAATGATGCTCCAACACCCATGCTCCCCCTGTGATCGTTTCTCTTCATCAATGTTTCTGACTCTCCCCCTTCGACATCAATGGAAAAGGGTGTCTCTCATTGGGGTTGCTCCCCCTATATTTATGCATCTATTATTTCTCTCTTCTTTCATGCCTTTGTTCTTTCTCTTCACAAATTTCTCTCTTCTTATGAACTTTCCTGAAATTATACCTTCTCTAAACAATCCTTCTCTGACATCATGCACTTGAGTCTTACTTTTCTTATGACTTTTCTGATAAGGATACCTTATCTAAGCAATCCTTCTCTCACTTCATGCACTTGAATCTTACTCTTACTCTTTTCTCCCATTGTCATTATGGTAAAAATAATAACTCCCCCTGTCGGTATGTCTCCCCTTGTTTGTATGCTACTGATCTTCCTTTCTAGATTTCTTGATTATTTTTCTTCCCTTGGCTTCTCTGTAGGATGTCATGTTGATCAATGTAGGGATTCCTATGTATGTTTGCTTTCCTCTCTTCCAATGTTTCTTATTGTCCATTGGTTCTTTCTCTTGTAATTATATGACATATGTAAAAATCATTCAAAAATTCTTGACTTCAAATGACTTGTGATGTTCACTATTTAGACATTAATTACCATACTTCTCAACAATGTGCCTTTGCTGATACAGCTTATGTTGAAGGTTTCTCTTTCCCTATTCTGCTATGATTTTCACTGGTTGTCTTCTAGTGACCAACTGATTCTACTAATTTCAATTGTAAATATGCTCTATCACATATCTGTATAGACTTTCCAATTATCTCATAAATCCATCTCTGTCCATATGTCCTAAATTGTCCATAATGCTAACCCATATATGAATGTATTATCATTAAGGCTTCTTTGTTGTAACTGATCATCACATATTCTTGTATATGAGACTAAATCAAATATTTCCACTAATTTGTAATACATACTTGAAACTGTAATGAATATATCCCTACCTGGAAAGTGTGTCAATGATATTCCTCTGATATATGCATGGGAACACTACTTCTTAATCGATCAAGATGTCATTTTGTACTTCTTCTATCTGACTTCTTCGAAGATAGTTCTTTGATCTATAGAGATTTTATTAGACTCCCTTTGTTCAACATCCATATTTTCTGGGAGTCACCAAGTCAGATGGATTAGAACAATGGATGAATACTCTCTAGTGAGGAGTAGTATTCCTCTAAATTATGCCTTCTTTCCTTTTTCTTGTGGATTCATTATGATCTTGCACAACAATCCCTAAAAGTACAGTCTCTTGTAACTATTTTTTATTCACCCTCTCTTATTTTATTCCTCACATTACTACAAATAATGCAATCTTTAGGACATGTTCTTTATTCACTTGCTTTTCTTGTATTTCTTTTATTCTCCAAACCTTCATGTATATGACATCCATTTTTTTATTTCATGGAAGGCTCTATCATGCTTCTACAATTCCGAGCTATGTGACCATAATTATGGAATTTGCAACATTTAACGTTATGTGGTGCCACATAAGCATTAAATTCTTGAACATTCCTTCCATAATATCAAAAATATATAGATTTATGTCTTAAGTTAGTACAATTAAAACAGTGACCATAAAATAAATTTTCATACTTGGGAGAGATTGATCTTGTTTGTGGTGTAGTCCTTCTAAATTCCTTCCTTGTCCGATCATGATCTTGTCTTCTATTGATATCTTCATCCAGATTGAAGCTTCTTTGTTTATTGAATGTGGAAGGTCTTTTTGAATATGCATCTCTATTATACTCATTCTTATTTGATTCTTGTTGACCATGATTCCTTCCTTTGAATACTTCTGCATAACTCTTACCTTTTCTTCATTCTTCCTTTTTGGAAACTTGGAGTAGTTCTCTTCAAATTTCTTTGTCGACGAAGTGGGAGTTTCTCTCTCTTCACTATTCTTGTTGAACTTGACAATTTTAAATGTCAATGTGACAACTTCTTCTTCAAGTTTCTCAACCTCTGCTTCTTTCTTCATCATCTGAGTCTTCATGACTTCTTTTGTTCTCTTTTCTTCTTCAAGTTGGATCTTCAAAGTGATGATTTCCTTTCTAAGTCTTCTTTCTTCTTGACTAGATTATGCTTCAAGTTTGTTAAATTCCTCTGATCTTTCCTTGAGACGATTCATTAAATTATGCTACTATTTTGGCTTCCAAACACTGCTTCTCTTCCATCTGAATTTTGTTTGTTTCTTCAATAGTTGTGGCTTCTTCCAGCTGAGATTTTATATTCACGATGACCTATTGGGATTCTTCATAACTTTATTGAGAATTAATCTTGACTAGTTGTTCCTCAAGGTACTTTTTTTTCTTTCTTTCTTTGGTCAACGAATCTAAATCACTCATTAATTCTTCTTCAAGATCTATTATAACTTCTTCACAATCTTCTTTTTGTCAATATGTCTGACATGATCAACATATTTCTTCATGTTCTACACTTTATTTAATAGTTCATGACTCTGCGATGGGATATTCCTTGGAATAAAGATTATGTATCTTATCCCATAGTTCTTTAGCTGATGAACATTATCCCATTCTATCTTTAACTAAATCACATAATCCTTTCAAGATGAAATTCATCTCCATTTTGTTGTTTCTTTTCAGTTCCTTCTTAGTTGTGGCCTTTGGTTTCTTCGGACTGATGTATCATGTAACAACTGAGTACCAAACATCATACCCCTATTCTCCTCAAAATGTTTTCATTTTATTGTTCCACATCTCATACTTCATACCAGTATGACCATAAAACCACAATATTCCATTAGCTCTATATCCATTATCCATGATATCCATGATCATCCTTCTAGTAGTGATGCAGGAGCATCTCAAGTGAGCTAGCGCGGAGTCAAAAGGCAGCTGGACAAGCGCCATCATAGATTTTTAAATTACCTTGAAGTTGATGCACGATCTTAAATGAGCCATTAAGAAGAAGTGCACTTGTAAAATGTATACGGACCTTGAGAAATATGCTCTCATCCTTAGTAGGTAGAAGGCATTTATGGTAGTTAATGTAAACAAGATAGAATTCAATTCTAGATTAGACAGCTTTAGAGAGCAAGAGGGAAATGGGATATAGACACCCTCATTGTACATTGTAACATTAGCAAGCAGGAAACATTAGTGTGTGGAGAGCATAGGAGAGAAGCAGAGAGTTTTGTAGCAGACTCCATGTACAGAAGTTCTGAATTAATACAAGAAAGTTGTGATTCAAACTCATGGTGTCCATATATTCTATGTGTATGCATCTTTGAATATTATGCTCATGAATGCTTTACTCTTTCTGTCATGCAATTGTTTTTATGCTATGTATGAATAATTTCTTGTTGAATGTTTGAAATCTGAGACGAAAGGGTAATGGAATGAGTTTCAATTGTTTCTCTATCTGAGCAAGAGTTCATGCAAGGAGTGCAGTTGAAGTGTCCGCAAGGAGTGCGTTGACAAAAGGTTCATAGATTTGTGTCTGGAAGCTCAGGAGAGATAACTTTTGTTCTCATTTCTGTAGAGGTGCAGTTAGGCACAGGAGCCATGCAAGAAGTGCGTAGGCTGAGTAAGGTCTCGGGGTTGCGAACCTGAGTGAAGGATTTAGAGACTGCTGTTGTAGGTGTGCGCAGGGTCGAAGAAGTCAAACACTTGAAAGTGTTTGGAAATATGATGCAAGGAGTGCGTGCAAGTGTTTTCTAAAAGAGACAGAGTCATGGAAAGTTTAGAAGTGTTTGAAGCCTTCAAAGTCATTGAAGGGAGGCAAAGAGACCAAGTATTGAATGTCTGAAAGAAGGCATAGCAACGTTGAACCCAGGAAATCCTCATAGGAAGAGACAGACAGTCAGAGTTCTCTGGAAAGAATCCGTGAAGTCCTGTGAGCCGTCAGATCTCATAGAGAAGCAGGGGAGTTACGGAGAAAGCATCGGAGGGTTCTAAGCTCAAGACGAGTAGGACCGTAGATCCAAGCCCCAAGGGTCGTTGGAGTTTTACGCAAATACTTGTATCGGGGTTTCGTAGGTTGAAGTTCCGTAAACATTGCAACGAGAATCGCGATATCCTGAATCATGAAGTCCCGAAAGCTAAAAGGATTTGTGTGGGCCACAGAGGAGTCAGCAAGTGAACAGGTGGTGCATTTTTGACAGGGAGGCAAACTCCGTTGATCGTTTCGGAGTTTTGTGGAAAGTGAAGTCCCAAAAACTTTGCATTAGGATTCGCGATATCGCAAAGTCCAAAGTTCCGACAAAGAAAAAGGACCGTTGAAAATTCATCTGTGCGAGTGTATCAGAGTTTCGACAAATCAGGATTCGGGAGTCGAAAAGACAAGTTTCTCGACCTCGCAATCACCGAAATTGCGACAAGGAAAATCCTGAAAAGGAAAGAGGAAAAGGTCAGGGTCGACTGATTCAGGTTTTTAGGGATTCGAGAGACGAACACTTGACCACCAGTTTTGTGAGACGTGAAATCCGATCTCCCAAAGTGTAAAGAGGGGATCTCGTGAGAGTTTGTTGTGGGTGTAGATTTCCCGATAGGGAAATAGAAGAGCTGTTTAGAGTTCTTCAGGCCGACGAAAAGGAAAGATCATGTGTTGATGTGGACCTTCCGACCTGCGGGTTGAGAGGTTACGGGCGTTGAAATCAAGTAGTTAAACTATTTCTTGAAGGAGCCTACTCTGATACTAATTTTTGGAATACTGAGAAGGGGGGGTGAATCAATCTGAGCACTTTTATCACTTTTAACCACAATATATAAAATTCAATTTTATCAGTAGTATATCATCAATGTATCATCTATGATTGCATTCAATATCTCATGAGAATATATACATAATAAACATCACATCAACATCATCACATAAAATACACAGTACACCAGAGTTTACGTGGAAACCCAAATGGGAGAAAAGCATAAAATGATTTCTTATATATATCAAAGAATTCATTCATTGGAAGCACCAACTTCCCAATTCTCCAGATACAACTGGAAGGAGGCTACAACCCCCTAATTATAAGGATCAAACCTGAGGGAAGCTACAACTCCCTGAATTCTCTGGATCCAACAAGAAGGAGGATACATCCCCCTAATTCTCAGTCTCTAACCTGAAGGAAGATCCAACTCCCTGATTTCTCCAGAACCAACTAGAAGGAGGATACACCACCCTTTCCTTTCCCCGTCCTGTCACCCTGAAATATAAGTGTGGACCAAATTTCACTACCACAATCACTGCTATTTTCACTACCACTGTCATTGTCACTGCCACTGTCAGCATGTCATTGTCACTGTATCCAACTTGTCACATCAACATGTCATTCTTCAACATGTAACTGTATACAACCTATCACTGTTACCAACCTATCACTATCACTAATACTCAACAATATCCTTACACATGGATCATATACCAAGGACACCTCTCAACTAAGTGTCCAACATCACCGACACATGCCTCTATGTACCAATATCACCAAGATACCATTACAATATATGTGTCTCAACCATGTACCAAACCATATACCAAACAATCAACATGTACTATACCAAGAATCAACTACATAAAAAAACCTGTACCAAAACAAGTGCATCAACCATGCACCGACACCTGTACCAAAATGTGCATCAACCATGCACCAACACCTGTACCAAACCGTGCCTCAACCATGCACAATAACCTGTGCCATATGCCTCAAACATCAACCATGTACATCGACACCATACCAAGTACAAATCTTGTACCATACCATGTTTCAACAATGTATTTCAACCATATACCATATCACTCAATCATTCCATACACCAGGTACCATAGAATATATCACGAAAGTCCCATCAACATGGTGTACCTCAACAAAGTACCAACATCACCAATATATGTATCTCATACATGTGTTTTCATATGCCAAGTGTATTTCTCAACAATGTATCAATATCAATGAAAACCATACACCATGTGCCAATGCTTCAAGAGTATAACAAGAATAATCCTCAAGAATATAACATCATCACCATGTAACCAAACTAGATACCAATATACCAATACAAACAAGATGTATTACTAACCAATTTTCCATACCAATGTCACTAAGATCTACCATGCATCAACAATACATGCCTCTCAAGCATGTACCAAGCACAAGATATCATCACATAAGCATACATGTAACCTTTAGATGCCTGTTGTACTATAATACTGACCTGCAACATTGTCATGGCCTTCGACATCCTAGTACCAACATATGTACCATATTTATCATAGCCTCATGGGAGTAAGCCTCCCTATCACACAGGGCCTCATGTGACGTCACTTAGAAAACCCGTGGGGGTGCCTCGCGTGACACCCTCAATATGACGTGCGAAGGCTTACTAAATTAGGGTTATACAGAAACACTACCATTCTGCAGCTCCAAAAATTTCTCTCTTTCCTCGTACTTTCTTTGCTGCCTCATACTTTCCATTAGATTCACTAATAGACCAAAATATTAGACCATAACATTCTCACAAGATAGATATTTAATATAAGTGTGTGTCCTTATGAGAGACTCCTTGAGGTTTACTTATACTTTTTCTATGTAACCTCTTTCCTTCTTCTTATGGATTCTTGAATTTCTTGTTACAACCACTTTACCCATTCATTAATTGACTTGTAATTGCTTAGGGGATTCTTGACCATTCTCAACTTCACAAGGCCATATCTCCCTAACCATGAGGAACTACATGGTGTACCACTTATCACTGGAAATCAAACGACAAAGAATATCCATTTATGAGTGTATTACCTACATTTACACTATCCTTCATGTCCATATTCCTCAACCAACTTATGATCCCATAACCACACCTTTGGGGATTCTTGTAGACTTCATAAAATGCACCCATCACATATTCTGACATCAAACACTCCATCAATTATAAATAACTCACCATCAATCTCACTCTAGGGATTCCAAAATTCTCCAAGGTTTGACATCCATGACAACCAATTTTCCAAACCAACTGTCCAACATGGGGGAGATGTTTTCACATATGTACATAACATTAAAATAAAAATAAAAAATAGGTTATCTCAATTACACATTACACACACATATATATATTGAGGAGATAATAGTTTATATGAACACAATACCATATCTTCAAGAATACATTCATCATAAGGGAGTCCCATTAGTGAAGGTAATTATGAGTATGGATTGCAGGGATAAATTCATGATCCTCACATCAATAATACTAAAAAACATGTGTTTCTTTGTATGGACATTTGGAAGGATTAGAAAAACTATTTGAGAATGGGTCACCTTACAATTTTCTAATAGGTGCTATGAAAATTCATTGTCTATCCTATAATTTCTTTCTAGACAATGCCATTAGAAATGACATAATACTAATTTCTTCTTCCTATATCATATCTTTCCCATAGGACTTCTCCAATATTGTGAGTTACTTGAGCTATTATTGAGATGTATTATGGAACATGGATGAAGAAGATGACCCCTTGATTCACTCTCATCATTTAGGGTCACAAGATAAATGAAAATAGTTTTGAGGAATAATAAAGAAACCCACGCAATCGAATTGTTTGTTCTACTCTATGTTTTCTAGTACAACAAGATATGTAGAATTTCATAGGCACCACCAATTTTAAACTTTGCATTGTCTTTTTTTATTTTAGTATTTTTACTAGTCTCACAACATATGGTTTCCAAATATTAATATATATCTCTCAAATTCATTTTTTTCCATGAAAAATACTTTGGATTACAGTCAACAATGTGGATGATTATGTCAGAACCAATAGGACTTGAATAAAAATTGTTTGTTTTTCTCATAAATCGTTTCCCATCAATATTTTTTTTTTTGTAAGTTAGTAAAATATATTAGATCTTGCTAAAGAGAAAAAGTTACAGATGTCAAAATATCCCGAGAGACCGTGGAAGCATTTAGCTGGTGGGAAACCAATGCTGCCACATGGCCATGGAGTTTCTAATTGTCCATGAAAAATTCAAAAACTGTAGAAAGAAAAAAATGTGCTAAACCTAGAGCTAGGATGCCACATAGGGATGGAACCTTATAAAATAAATTGTATGGAAACATAAAAAGTTGAGAAACCTGAGAAATTTGGGATCATCCAAAGCTGAGATCGGGACATGGTTCTTTCAGTTTGTCCTGCACAATGTCCTTACCTAGATTCCCTGTGTCTAGGATGGTATGCCGAAGATCCTAGATAAGAGACTCCATAATCTCCTCACATCGAACCCAGTTGTCATCCCTATTCTACAACTTCATGATGGCACACTTGACGTCCATGATTGATATCTTGATGAAATCTAGAGAATTCTTCAAGTTCTCCATCCAAATGCACCGAGAACAAGCAACTAGGGGAGGAGGGGGTGGTGGAGCATCAGTGAATGAAGAGGGGGAGGTGGGAAAGGGGAGAGGGGAGCAGGAAGAAGAGAGAGGGGTGGTCAGGCTAGTGGGAGCGGAGGGTGGAGGGGGTAGCGTGGAGGCTAGTGGATGGGTGGCGACTCTAGGCTAAAATTTGGGGCGAAGTCAAGGGAATTTCCAAAGATATTGAACCACTCAACTCTACAAGCATACATAGATGACAAAGGAGGTAAATATGGAGTGGTGGTATGAATAGGGTCATGAGGGTGTTCCATAAAGGAGGAACGAACAATTTCAAGGGGAGTTCTAGAGTGGAGGTGTGGACAGGAGCCCGATCCAAGCTCTGAGGAGATCTTCTTCCATGACCGCTGAAGCCTCGGCCTCTCGCTGCAAACCAGGTTTCCCCACGCTTAGAC
>JASDQU010295424.1:8307-21848 GCA_032191745.1 Picea mariana | reverse complement strand
ATGGTCAAGTGGATTAGTGTAAGATCCAAGCAGTCATCAGAAATGAAAGGAACCTAATGCATATATAAGAAGGTTATAACGATCAAACATGACACATACCATGATACCTTGGACCAATTACCTCATGGAGCAAGAGTCCTCTCTGATGCAAGTCCAAGCCGATGGTGATGGAAGCCGCTGCTGTTGACAAGACAAATTTGGCGAAGAAGAAGAAGGATGGGCCCTCCAGGGCCATGCTCAGGTCAATCCTGCTCTCGGTACTTCATGTCTAGGACCTGTGGGCCTCGAGACATGATCTCCTAGTTATCCCTGGATATCAGGGATAACAAACCCAACAAGAAGACCAGATCTGGATGCTTCTAGAAGAATAGGTGAAACCATAAAAGGACAAGAGGATCATTTGCTACACAATTCAGATCTGCAATATTTTCCAGCACAGTTCAGATCTGCAATATTTTCGAGCGACTTGTCTATTTTATTCATAGCAGGGGCTACATGTGACAGATTGGTTCGATTCAAGTATCAACAAAGAGCCTTTGATCTAGTGCATCCTTCTCTACAAAACGCTCAGGGTATAATCCACCTATTGCAAAGATCAAGCAAGAAAAAAATTTCGGCCCAGATCTGCAGAAATAGTCCACCAATGAAAACATTTGAGGGGTTTGATCCAAGGATTGGAGGCAGAATTTCTCAAGGCGTTAAGTGGTTTCCAGCAGCCCACACAAAGGAGTATCAAACCCCAAAGAACGCTCTCAGATCTGAGCATTCCATCAGTTGCTAAATATTTTCTTCTTCAAGACTGCATTTTCGCCCCAGATCTGCAGAACCTTTTCGGCCAACCCAGATCTGAAGTATTCCAGGCTCAGTTTGTCTTAGCGTTTTGGTCAGGTAGGTTCTCCAAGTCTTGGTGAGTTGACCTAGGCTCATATCTACAGTATTCTCCAGATCTACAAGTAACACAAGTGTAAAAGTCTCTAGCCGTCCTCTCTGTTTGATATTTGTACTGTAGCACCCTATTTAGGGTTTGTACCTGCAAGCTCATTAATCAATAAGAGGAAAGATCTTTGTTGGGGTTTTYTCTCTTATTGGGTTTCCCYAGGGTAAATCTCTGTGTTCTATTGTGATCTTGTTTATTACGCTGCTCTTGTCTATTCAGTTCTTCAGTATATTGTGGTTTAAATATTTAATGTGTTGAAAAAKAAATTAAAGATCTCTTCTATATGAATCAAGATTAAAATTTAACAGGCCCTTGGCATCCAACCTGTGGGCTTCAAGCCCCATGGAAGCTCAAGCTAGGCTTGTTCTTCCAAAACTTTCCACCACCTGGGTCCTGCAAAGACAAATGGATACGCCCTCCAAGGATCTCAAGTCAAAGCATCATGATGAGTAAATCAAATCAATAAAAGAGCCATCTAAGCATGTAAATCCAAGCTACCTCATCAAAATAAACCAATGCTCAAAGACCCTATGCAATTTGCCAAGTTTAAGTATGGGAGGGTTGACAAAACGACCTATTGGGTGAATCGTACCTCAAGTTTAGGGGTGTTTCACGAGGGGACCTCCTTCTAAGTCATGTGGATGAGGTGTCATGGATGGGGGAAAAATTTTTGGGCATGGGTTTCATGGCATACAAGGGGTTGTAGTGTCTCACTTATGGGTGCCTTTGTAGAGGGTGTGCTGCACCTTCGTTTTCAATGCAACCTTTTTCCAAGCCCATTTATTGCCTTTAATTCTTTTAGGATGTTTCTAGGTTGAAGCCAAGGTGGGGCTTCTACCTAAGCATGAAAAAATGTGCCCAGCTTGACTCTACCCAGGTCACATCATGCTTCTCCAAGTTGGAAACATGTGTGGGGCTTCTACCTAAGCAATAAAAGCAGTGCCCACACATGCTCCTCCCTGGTTGGCATTTGTTATTAGTGATTCTTTTACGGGTCCCATCAGTTTGTTATGAGAGATGTTTCATTGTCCTCGGGATCCCTGGGCGAGCATCTAGAAGGTTAATGGTTTCTCTTTTATATTTTTCTAAAGATCAAATGTCTTCCGGAGGCCAGCTGATGTGGTGGATACCGTCGTGACGAACCTGGAGCTATGGTGGTGAGGTGGGTCTCTGTCTGTGCAAGTGGACACCGTTGGTCAAGCTGTCTCTCGATACTCCATGTCTACAACCTGAGGGCCTCGAGACAGGAAGTGGATAGTACTACATGTTGAATATTCCAACAGGAAGTGGATAGTTATCGTTTAGAGATGCCAAATTTAAATTGCAGAAATCAATAGATACCCTTATCTAACTAGTCTTCTTTCTTACGAGGTCTACGTTCTTGACTCAGTTCAAATCTCTAATTGGTTCAATGATTTTGGCCTCTTAAAGTTTCTGCAACTCTTTCTGTATTGTGGGGGTCACCTTTGGGTTCATGTATCTCTATCGTTGCCTGGATGGTTTGGCACCTTCCATCAATGGTATTGCATGACTAATGATTTTTGGATCATATGTTTTTAAGTCATCATAAGTCCATGCAAATACATCGTTATATTCTCGCACCAAGGCTGTGAGTTTTTCTCTTTCTTGTTCAATGCAACCTTGTCCAATCTTGATAATCCTTGGTGTTCCTTCTGATCCAATATCCACCTCCTCTACCTACTGACCTGCACAAGGTCTTTTAGAACCCACAAACGCATTAGATCTATCAAATAGTCTTTCCAAAGGAACCAAACCTTGGGGATCTTGTTGTAGTCTCTCCCTAATTAAAATAGTAATGCACACACACCTGTTATCTAGGTCACACCTTGAAGCTACAACAAAATTCAACAAACAAGGGGAGATGGCTAACACCACCCCACCTCCTCCTTGATTATGATCCATGGCCCAGAATGGGCCGTTCCAAACAAAATTCATGCGGCTGCTAAGTTCAAATTCAACAAATTTGACCTCTTGGAGAAAAACTATTTCTGGCTTAGCCTTTTGAAGAAATCCTCGAGCAATCAACTTTCGGACTAGGATCATCATCTCTTTGACATTGCAAGAAAAAGGGGAGAGATTCATTCAAGGAATAGAGGATTGGTCACTGTACTAAACCTGTTGCTCAACACTATAGTCCCCAAGGAAGATGTACCCTTCTTAGGTGAAAGGGTCACAACCTCTTTGAAGGACTTCAAATATGGAGTGGGACTCATTGCATGACTAGGTTTGTCCAATATAGCAAGAGATGAAGCCTCCTTGTGCTTGTTGGATTTCACATGCCAGTCATCATCAACCTCCATACCCTACGTCGGATCACTACCACCCACTAAAGCTATTGACATGATTTGGACCTAAGGGTTGACCATAGAATCCCTAGTAGAACTTCTTGGGACCAGTTGTTGAATTGAATCTCCGACATCCTAGGGAGCCTCTTGAACCATAGTCCCACTTGCCTTGTCACTAGAAGCATATGCCATATGACGTACCGACCCTCCTGCAAGAACTTGAGGGCCACCCTCCTTGGTCTCTTTGCTAGAACCCACTGACGAACCCACCATGCCAGTCAAGGTCATTGAAGCTGCAACACCTACATCACTAGAAGATTTTGGAGCTCTTGAAGGGGGATTCTGATGAGGATTGTCTCAGATGAAATGGTCCTACGTTTGGCAAGCAAAGCATGCATTAGGAAAATCCAAATAGCAAACATTTTGTGTTCTGACTCCATCTACTGTCATAATTGAAATATATGGGGTTAGCTGCTTCTTCAATTCCACCTCTATGCATAACCTTGGACTAGCCCGAAACGAGTGGCGTCAGCCATTTAGAATCAAAACGTTGCCAAATCGATTGATGAACAGATTCACCAGGTCTTGACTCTCAAGTCAGCAGGAAGAGCAGAAAATTCCAGCCACAAAGGATAATTTGCTTGCTCTCTTTCCTCTTGGTTGAAGTGATTGAACTTATGTCAAACCCTGCACTATTCCATGTACCATTCTGAAAGACTTGTCGTGTTGCTGATTCCATGTTGAACAAAAGGAAAACATATCTATAGCCCAGACCCTAGTAGGAGTTCAATGAGACCCCTTTCGCCTCCCAGTTCAACATACCCTATTTATTGAATGCCACGTCATCTGACATACGACAGTGAAAGTACATGATTACCCCACGACGTTCTAAATTCTGCCTTCCTTTTGCATATTCCTTATTTCTAGCCAAAAAAAAAATAAATCTCCTTCAGCCATATAATTGAAATTGGTTTGGGGTTTAGGGATGTCAACTTTTTCAGTTGCTGGGGCATGAGAAGAAGACTCCTTGTTCATAGAGGGAACCTCTTCATTTTCGATCAACAATTTCCCATCAGTCCAAATAGCATTTGCTCTTGGTTCAACAAATTTGTCCTTCCTCCCTGTCTTCAGATCCGGAGAAGTCATCTCGAAAGCATTGAGGAACCCTTGACTTGTGTATCTTGGCTTTCGACCACCATTTGCATCTCCGAATCAGCTGTCTTTATTCATTTTATCTAGGCACATTGCTGCTAGGCAATGGTGGCTAGTGTTCCTGCTGCCTATGCTGAAGCACAACAGCTCCTTCAAACTTAGCATTCGACCAGAGAGCCACCTTCCAAGACGAAGAATCCATATAACTGCAATCAAAGTGCAAAAATTCCAGTGGCGAGCATTTTCTGGAACACGTTCTCCTTGAGTAAACCCATCCATCAACATTTGAGGCTGGAGATCAACCTCTGGCTGCTATTGAAACAGTTCCCTGAGGAGCTCGAGTTCAACCTCCCCTTGAAGAGGACAGGGTATGGCCAGCCATGGTCCCCCTAGCTGCTGTATGGCCCCGGGCCTGAGCCCTCAGACGACCCTAACCCCTGTGTGTTGTCTCTTTGTCCTGTGTGATAATTTTTTGTCATGCGGCCGCTGCCCCTTGAATCCTTTATTGCAATTAAAAGTTTAAAATTCCTCGTTTTATTTTGGAGGGTTGTGACTGAAAGATATTTTACATATTTGTTTATTGGAGAAACCATATTTTCTGCATGCAATAGATATTAAGCTTCATATTGTGGCCAATTTGAGGTTATGCAAGGTTGAGCTGCAAGATTGATGTTAAAAAGATATAAAATTCTATGTTTGCAGGCAGAGCTGAGAGGTCTACATTTAAATAAAAGTGGTAATAAGCTTTGCTTGTAGTTTCAGACACCTAAACTATAAGTGCACTGTTTTTGCAGACTGTAAGATAATATACTATATCCCACCAAATGAATGGATATGGACAACAGCTCGAACCCATACCACTGTGAGGATGAGTGACCTTATTCTATCTGTCCATGAAAGTGAGGTATGCCCTATGTAAGATTTGATGGTTTACAATGACAAATCAAAATCTTCAATATTTGTAATATGCACGGTTAATGCTTTGGTATCTTCTTGGCAATCATTAGTATTCCTTTTAGAAATATACATCTCATGTTAGATGACTTCAAGATTTCTTTCTATCTTTCATCATACCTAAAATAAAAGTAAGGAAGAAATGATAATATTAGTTTCACTGCCAAAATTGGTTGATTGGACTGATAAGTGCATCATGGCAGGTAGTGACATGCAACACTTAAAGCACCTCCAACCAAAACTGTAAGAACCTCCAACCTAAACTCTCTGTAAGTCCCATTGTAAAGGATAACACGAGATAGGAAGTATACAATTGAAGATGCAAGGTTGAGCTGTAGGTCTGAGTGAGCTTCAAAAAATATAGCTAAAAGAAAGCTGTGTGCATTGATGATTATACATCTCATATCCGATGCCTCCAAGATTTCATGCTACCATGTATCATACCTACAAATAAAAGAGAGGAAGAAATTATGATATTAGTTTCATTGACCAAAATTCGTTGATGGGAGTGATAAATGCATAATGCCAGGTAGTGATACGGAGTATTAAATGCATATCCATCTTAAACTATCTGTAAGTCCTCATTATAAAACATAATGCGAGATAAGAAGTCCAAAATACACAATTGAAGAATATATTGATGACAACTAAAGTTGAGTTGTAGGTCTTAAGTGAGCTTGGAGAAGTATAGCTAAAAGGGAAGCTGTGGGCATTCATGGTTATGCACAGGAACATCTCCACAAAAATTGTTTTGGATTCAATCACTTGAAGGTATATGAGTATATTAGATCTCCAGAACTATTTTTGATTTGACATACTAGCTATGCATGACCATTGCATTCGTACTTAAACAGCAATGAATCTTTTTTCCTTGAAGTTTGATAAACAGATGGGTTTTTCCATCCTCGATATGTTGACAAGTCTACTCCTCTACTGTATTTGATTGTGTGTTGCTCACATCTGCACTTTGTTACAATCCATTGACCATTGTACATTTAGTATGCATCTTGTAGAATGATATATTCTAGTCCCCGCCATATATCAATGTATGGAGTACAAACATGGGCCC
Organism: Picea mariana; assembly: GCA_032191745.1. Lineage (NCBI taxonomy): Eukaryota > Viridiplantae > Streptophyta > Pinopsida > Pinales > Pinaceae > Picea > Picea mariana. Next base: position 15,430 of record JASDQU010295424.1, on the reverse strand, counting down.
CTTAGTTTTATACTTTGACATCACTTGTAAAAGTGCAATTTTGTTTTCCCTACAGAATAATCTCTCCTGGTCGATGAGAGTATTTGATGATATGGGAGTGAACAACAGAGCAGTATATGTTGTAACATATAGCATGTTGGAAATTGTAGTTGCAAGTGTTTGCAATTGTGTGAACAACTAGTTGCTAATTGCACAATTCGATGGCTTTTTAATTAGTGTAATGCCTCTTCTGTATAACAAATTATAGTTAATGCTAGCAACATTGTAACACACGTTTTTGCAAAAGGACTTGTTACTGCAAATTTTTTGGAGTGACATATAGGTCCTCTTATTTACTATATGTTGTTGATGTTTTGGTAGCTGCGGGAGGTATTCCTTCCTGGACAACTTTTCTTAGAGAAGAAGAAGATTCCAAGAAGTCAAAGGAAGACCGTTGAACAATTGAAAAACACGCCGGAAAAGAATAAAGTAAAATAGAAGACCACAGAAGAGAAGTCCGTCCACAGGGAATAATAATAAAGTGGAAATATAATTTCCAGGAAGAGAAGTCGGCCCAGACAGGCGCCCAGATTAGTATAAATACAAATCTGGGTCAATTCATTTGCATAGTCAGACAATTCTCCTTCTGCAGTGCCCACTGGGCAGTTGTAGCTGCAGTCTCGCTATATCTGGTTTCTGGTTCTCTTGGAGAGTGCTTCCCACTTGGGGAAGCGTATTCTTTGTGGCTCTTGGTGGTTTTTCTTGTGCGCTACCTCTGGAGGAGTTGTGCCAAGGTTGTGTGGTGTTGCTCAGTTGCTTCGTGCCAGTTGCCGTAGTAGTTATAGTTGCAGTTGCAGTTACCAGTTACCAGTGGCGCCAACTCTGTGGTGCTAGCTCTGTGGTGTCGGTTCTAGTGATGTGCTTATCTTGGTGCCAACTCTGTGGTGTGCTATCTTGGTACCAGTTCTGTGATGCTGCTCAATTGTGAACCCTCGCTAAGGTTTGACAAGAAGAAGAGATAAGTATTTGTTTCTTCATTGTTGGTTTGCTCTTGTGATTAGAGCCTGTTCATGGTTGTATTGGAATATTCTCTCTAAGAAAAGTTGGCTGGGTTTTCCCCGAGTTTGGGGTTTTCCCAGGATAAATCCTTGTGTCTTCTTGTGCTTGTTTATCTCTTGCTTATATATTTCAGTATATGATTATTAAATGTTAACTAAACCAATGAAAATCTAACATGGTATCAGAGCAGGTTTCCTTTAGAACAGTGTAATCGCTGGAAGGAAGATTGTGAGATTTGCCACATTACTGATATTTTCCGCTGCACATGCAATTTGCCGTTGCACAATTTTCTTTTTCAAGCTCGTTGAGCACTTTTTAGAAATTTGATTGGGACAAACTCCACCACTGATCAACTCGCCCTACTCTAGCGCATCTATTGCACATCTCAGATTGACTTTCCGTCCAAATAATTTTTTTAGGGTTTTAGGATTGTTGACATTTTCCTGGAAATTGAACCTTCTGATTCAAATTTCTAACTTTTTCTTATTGATGTAATGTATCAGACTAGAAGACAAAGCTGGATGGTGTACTTGTATATAAGATGAGGGTGTTTGCAGGAGACGCACACTTGGCAAAAGGACATTTATCCAAGCAATGACAGTAGATCCAAAAGGGATCTTAGATCTAGTGCACTCTGAGGAAGCCCAAGAGTTGGAGGCAATAGTGACGATGTCTCCTACAATATAGAACAACTCAAATGGGACAACAACAACTAGACTCCAGATTTGCATATCAGGTTTGATATTTTATACTGCTGTAGCCTAAGTAAGTGTTGTAACTAGAATAGTAGTCTTTAGAGTTATATTACTGCTATTGCTATCCAAAATGTTTAGTAACATTTGAATATTTTCGGTATGATGATCATTATACTCATTGTTCATTATTAATAATGCACTTATTTACAAGATGAATTGATCTCCTCTAGGAGATGTTCTTGGTTGTTGACTTTCTTCTAGGCAGGTTATCTTGTAAGTTTCGTGGAGGTTACAATGGAGATGTTGTTGTTCTTGTTCTGGGCAGGTTACCATGGAGGAATTATTGGTCACAACACTGGAAGAGTGTTGTTCTTATTTCTTATTATTGTATTTTTGTTTTGGCTCTTGTTCCAGGTAAGTCATAAGTGATTGCTCTGAGAAGGAGCTACTGTGACGATTGTTCCTGTTCTTGTTTTTATTATAGGAATATTATTCGTGTCTGTTGTTTTTTCTCTTGTTGTTGCTCTTGTTCTGGGCAGGTCACAGGTGATAGCTCTGAGAGGGAGCTATAATGACGGTTGCAGGAGGCAACATATTAGATGGTCTCTAACTAAGACATGGATCAGACTATTTAGACATAGAGTTGTGTACATGACCGTACACATCCCTATAACGAAGGAGAAGAGGACGAAGTCAGAACCTTCTGGCGAGAAGGGAACTTTTCTATCTCATATAGAGATTGATTGTAAGGAGAAGAAGGCTTCGAAGATGATGGTACAAATCCCTCTAGTTCAGTTGATCACTCTTTAGATCATCGGGAAGAGTCAGTAGATCCAGAAGGGCCTACCCAGAATCGTTGCAGTAACCAGGAAGAGACCAACATGGTCCCGTGATACTTTGCAGGATGAAAAGAGGATACAAATATATGGTATTGATGAGCCATATCATGAGGAGGAGCAGATGGCTCCACTAGTGGTGAGGCAGGTGGCCCCAACAAGTACCAACTCAGAAGGAGCTAGAGGTCAGAGGGAGTCAGCCTTTAGGATCTAGTAGGGAGGAGCAACCTTCCCAGGACAGTTCATAGGAGATCAGACTTCAGAGAAAATGACTCTGGAGATTATATAGACTCAGAGGGAGTTAAGCTTCAGAGGGAGCATGCAGACTCAGAGTGAGCCTGATCTCAGAGAGAGTCAGTGGCGTATTCCTACTCAGATTCAGATGGGAGAGAGAGACGTCTTACAGGACTGAAAGACAGGTGCCATGAGTTGAGAAGGATAGATCGAAGCTTCAGAGGCTTCGAGGAGATATGAGACCTCCTGCGAGGATTCCCTTGTTTCAGTGACATAGGAGGAAGCCAGTCAGAAGGAATGGGATATGGATTTTGCCTTAGTTCCGAGACCAGAAGGGAAGTCAGTGGTGACTTCCAAGTTGATCCTACAAGATCAAGCATGCAACAAATGGCAACATAGAGAAGTACACAACGATATTTGTGGGTACAAGATTCTCCCAGAAAGAGGGAGAAGATTATGACAAGACACTTGCTCTAGTAGCCAAAAGAAGTGTACATAGAACAACCACAAGATACATGAGAAGGAGTCTCATGTCTACAGATTAAAGAAGGCTTTGTACGGGCTTGTTGCCGCCTTTATACACACTTGTGTAATGTGGAAGAAATCTTCAATCCACTTAGTGTGTCCTTGGGGGCAAGTCTTGAGTCAAAGTGTTGTCACTTGATCCTCGACTCCTCGGTCTAGGCCAACTCCTAGCGAAGCCAAGGGAGGTAGTCCCTAACAAAATACTATGGCTTAAGACGATCTAAGCAAAGGAATAATTCTAGGAGTTTTATTGCAAGTAAAGACAAGTATATCAAAGTGAAGCTTACACTAGCAGCATATGATAGTTATTCATTGATTGATAAGATAAAAGCTTGATGAAAAGAGATGTCCAATACATAAGATACTTGCACAAAATGTGATAAATGATACAACTTATTTGCAAGTAATAAACCACAAGCTTATTAGACGATCACAAATATAAGGAATGAAAGTAAGCTCTTGCACATATGAAATTGTAGAAAAGATATATGTAAATAATGAGACCAGTTCCTTAACGAGATCGTGGGCTGCTGAATGAAACACGTACTTTGTGATATTGCCCTTTGAAAGTTTTAAAGTAAGTTAGTGAGATATGATTATTATTGCATGGATATAAAACTAATCTAGATGTGGCCTCCAAGAGAATATTTCTTAGGATGGAGGTTGAGCTTGCTGAATATCCAACAGGGAGAAGATCCCTCTGATTTTGCACACAAGCAAATACTTCAGAAGATAGTGAAAACTTAGAGCCTATCTGTGGTCAAAGACAGACCCAGTAGGCAAGCTTGATAGGACCTGGATTTTTCACATGGTATCAGAGCTTCGGTGGCTGAATTTTTGGACAGTTGGGACATCATTTTAGTGGCTGTCATACATATCTTTCTGGCAGATTTTTGAGGACAGCCATTGACTCATTCAGTGGTTGTCAAAGGGCAGAACTTTTCAGAGGATAGTTGGGCAATTTGGACACTAGTCATCAGTCTCTTTTCACACCTACGCAGTAGGAGTGAGGCTGATTTGACGTTGACCTCTTTTCACACCTATTTTGTTAGGAGTGAGGTTAGATTACACTTGTCTCTTTTCACACCTGTGTTGACAGGAGTGAGACAATGTTTTCCTTGGCAATGTGAGCATCAGTTGGGGTTTGCAGTTTGGCAGAGATGTCAGCATCTCAGATGCGAGTTGAGGACAGGCTAGCAGGGGCTAGCAATTGGTCGCCTTGGAAGGCGAGGATGGTCTTCGTCTTAGAGGACCTCGAGCTATGGGTTATAGTCGAGGAAACTATTCCCCCCATTCCTGTCACTGCTCCCGTCTTGGTGGCAGAGTTTAGGAAAAAGAACATAAAGGCGAAGAGAACTATTTGTGACGCAGTTCGTGACCATATCATACCCCATTTGACGGGGAAGGCTTGTGCATATGAGATGTGGGCATCTCTATGCAAGTTCTATGAGAGCTCCAATGAGAACCGGAAGATGGTTCTTCATGACCGACTCAGGGGCATTTGTATGCTCAAGGATGAGTCGGTAACTTCATTCCTTGGTCGCTTCACTCAGATCAGAGACGAGCTTGGAGCTGTCGGCGAGGTTGTTGACCCTAACTCTTTGGTGAGGCAAGCTATGAATAGCTTCACCAAACCGTGGGGTCCATTTGTACGTGGCATAGTTGCCAGGGAGGTCATGCCTACATGGGAGAGGATGTGGGATGACTTCGTCCAGGAGGAGATTAGGCTTGCAGCCGAGGCTTCTGGACAGCGACAGCAGCAGATTGGTCAGGGTGAGGAGGATCTTGCTCTTTGGTCAAAGGGCAAGAAGAAGGCCGGCCGTGGGGGTCGACAGGGTCCCAAGTTTGGGGCACCACCACAGGGGAGTGGAGTAGGAGAGAGCAACAATGGTCAGGGCAGTGGTCAGAAGAGAGATATGAGCAAAGTGAAGTACTTTGTTTGTAAGAAGTTTGGGCACTATGCTGGACAGTGCCCAAACATGAAGAAGAAGAAGGGTGGTACCACAGCTACAACAGAGGAGATAGACTTTCAGACACAGTTTCAGAGAGTTTGCTTTCCTCATATGCTGCACTTCAGTTGAGACGACACCTAGTATTTGGTATATTGATAGCGGGGCTTCGAGCCATATGATTGGGATTCGAGAGCACTTTTCTGATCTCAGAGACACCGAGGTCAGGATTGAGATTTCTCTTGGAGATGACAGAGTTGTCATAGTTGCAAGGGTTGGCACARTTGCCTTTCAAAGAGATGGCATGCCACCCATATCGTTCATGAACGTTCTTTATGTCCCTGGCATGAAGAAGAATTTGATTTCAGTTTCCACCCTYCAGGATAGAGGTCTTGAGGTGACATTCAGAGGCATCGAGATACTGATTCATCCTCGAGGGTCTTCACTAGCTTCATGACAGGGGATTGGAGTGAGAGAGGGGAAACTGTTCAGAGTGCTTTTTTAGCCACTTCATGCATTGGCAGCGAGTAGCGATAGCAACAGACAGTTATGTGAGTTATGGCATTGTAGGATGGCCCACCTACATCATGGGACTCTGGGAGGACTGAGAGAGGTTGTAATCGGAGTGCCACACATCATCATAGAGCATCAGGATGTTTGCAGAGGGTGTGCGCTTGGCAAATTTTCCAAGGCATCGTTCCACAGCAGTGACACCAGGTCAGCTGGGATATTGGATTTAGTTCACACGGACGTGTGTGGGCCCATGACTCGGAGGTCCTTGAGTGGTTGTGAGTACTATCTCACATTTATTGATGACTACTCGAGGAAGACTTGGATCTATTTCCTGAAGGCCAAGAGTGAGTTCTTCACACGGTTCCAAGAGTTTAGAGCTCTTGTGGAGAACCAATCGGGAAAGAGGATCAAAGTCTTGCGGTCGGATAACAGGGGAGAGTATTCCTCGAGACAGTTTGTAGACTTCTGTACAGAACATGGCATCAGGAGATAGATGACCGTACCTTACAACCCCCAACAGAACGGGGTTGCCGAGAGGAAGAACCGAGCCATTACCGGTGCAACGAGATCTATGATGCATGATCAGAGTTTGCCTTTGTACTTGTGGGTAGAGGCATGTGCTACTGTAGTTTACCTGCAGAACATGAGCCCCCATAGGATTTTGGGGAAGATGACTCCTGAGAAGGCCTTCACTAATAGGAGGCTCGATGTCGAGCACATCAGGATATTTGGGTGCTTGACTTTCTCTCATGCCCCCTCGGAGAGGAGGACAAAGCTAGACCCCACAGCCCAGCAGGGGATTCTAGTTGGATACTCAGAGGTGTCGAAAGCCTATCGCATCTACATTCTGCCACTTAGGAGAGTGGTGGTGAGCAAAGATGTCAGATTTGAGGAGGATAGGGCTTTTGCGAGATCTCTTGAGTCGAGAGTTGGAGTTGAGGATGATGCAGAGTTTCCAGTTGCAGTCTCAGAGGGAGCACAACCTCAGATTTCGAGTACACCAGTATCAGGGGTGACAGGGTCACCATGCACAGCTTCAGGGTCACAGTCAGTGCAGTTTCAGTTAGATGGGGCACAGACTTCAGAGGGAGCACAGACTTCAAGATCTCAGAGTGTTGAGACGAGTCCTGTGGCAGTCACTCTTGGGTAGAGCGACCTTACTTCTCCATTGACCACTTCAGGGAAGAGAAGACCTAGATGGTTTCAGGGGACCCTGAAGGAGGCCAAGGAGAATGTAGGGGAGTCCAAGAGCTAGATCAGAGAGAGCAGGCCACCAGTCAGATTTGGAGCATACTTAACACTTGTGACGAGTATCAGGGATACTGAGCCATAG
>JASDQU010295418.1:8646-26816 GCA_032191745.1 Picea mariana | reverse complement strand
TATATATATATATATATATATATATATATATATATATATATCGTGTTTTTCATAACACCCTTTTGCAGGAATGTTCAGTTATATTGTTGTCTTTGTCATCTAGAGACTTTATTCATAGTATCTTGTGTACAAGGCCAGAGGATTTTACATTTTATCAAAAAACATGCTTATATGGACATGCCCCAAGTGCGATGGAATGACATTATTGAGTAAGTGCATCCATGTAAGTGATGAGCATGAATTTGGGAGGAAGGAGGTTGGCTTGTAGAGCTTTAAATATGTGACATATGATATTGATGGAGGACATGAAAGAAAAAAGATACCATTGGTTACTTCCCAAGTACGATTTTGTGACTTCATGAAGGACTTTGTCGAAAAGACACGACATTATGTTTGACATGTCCATGTGGATCGATGGAAATAGGATCATTTTAGAATATGCAGATATACATTTCATGTTGGTATTGTGTTATCAGTGGTTGATTTTGCTGAGAACTATACCCTTCAACCACAAAATGAGATTCAAAGCCAATATTATCACTTAGAGCATGTCATCATAATGGTCCATATCAAATACAGGCATGGATTGGATAGTAATGAACAAAACCGAGTTATATTGAAAGTGTTAAATGTAGAGTTGTTATTAAGTTCTTTTCAATTTACTAGACAATAATAGCATAAGAAATATCATTGAGAGAAACACAATCACAAGGTACACATCATTTTATCCTGGGAAACCCTCATGGGGGAGAAAACCCAACAAAAACTTCCTTAATATATATTCCCAATACAATGCCAAGAAAAAATACCAAACCACCAAGAATATCCAAGACCAATGTTACACATTATTTTGGTCACCGTAATGATGATTTCACAAACATGTGTTCAGGCTCTCAACATGACTTTTTGCCTAAGAAAAGCAACTTCTTTCCTCCTCTACAAGACTATTTTTTAGAAAGGGTCTGTAGGCTGCACATATTACACAGTGTAGAAATCTATGATTTCTGCAGGCTTCTCTATAGCTGGCCCATGGGATTTCAGCAGGCTACTATATAGGTAGGGTGCGGCGGCGTTCCAAATCTAAAAGAGGAAAAAGGTTTCACGAAGTTTCTAGAAGGGGAATCTTCTAGAATGTGAGGTGGCGTCCGTATGGTTGCAATCCTTCTGGTTTCTCTGATTTGGTGGGATCATCCTCATCCCTTTAAACCACTTCACCTTCTCCTATATAATTATGGGCTTCTCATGGAAAAGGTTAAGCAAGATTGAGCAGAGAATTGATGAAAGAATAGGCTGAAGACTGTGTGAAGAACCATGTTCCTAGTGATTCTTGAGGCCTCAATTTGTCTATCAAGATTTTGTGGATTATCTTCATGCGGGTTTCGGAGCAAGTGTATGTGTGTGTTGGAATGAAGGACCACTAAAAGGAAACTTGTGACATCAAGGAAATTTGGTTGTATCTTCTACTTTTCATTAATATAATACGGTGGCACATCTCTTTCCCATAAAATGATTAGTGTTTTATTACATGATTCCTTGATCACATGTTTAGGTTGTCATTGAATTCTACTATTGTTTCTTTCACGTTGGTTGGTTTGTGTTATCACAGATTTGATTCTACAAGAGCATTGGAGTGAAGTAGGGACAACAAAGATATAAGGAAGTGATTCATAAGGTATGGTATCTCTTCCTCCCTTGGTAGTAAACTCAATGATCACAATTTATGGAAAGCGTCTTGTTCCTTCTCGTTTTGTTCTAGATCTAGGTGGATCTAGGGGGATTAGTTCATGTCCGCATCTACTAATTTACCGAATAACACCAAGCATGTACCTCTCTCTTCTCCTTCTTCTAACTTCTTCTAACTTGCGCACTATATTAGTGACTTGAGTGAGTATAAGAATGAGACATCATCCACTCTTATTTATACTAGCAGGGAGGTGCTAGGGTTGTATCTCTTCACCAAGTTGGGATGACTTCTTCACTTAGTGTCTAAAACCACTTTAATGAGCCCTATGTAACGACTTTACAATCACCATCATATAACTAGGGTTTGACCAATCCACAAAAGGGGATTTGGTCATATAAAAGACCCGACAAGATCAATCCAAAAAAGGGGATTTGATCTATATAAAATAACTCAATAATAATAAGAATATTCTTCGTAGTTACAATATTTCAACAACGCCCCTTAACAAGAAGGATATTATTCAATACAACATCATCAGGAGAGAGAGGGGGAAGCAACAACATCAGCATATGGAACACTAACTGGCATATCTATAAATCATTGGAAGTTTTTATCATCATCAACAACATCATCTTTCACAACATGGAGTTGGAGTATCATCATCTTCATCATTCAAAGCATGGAAATGGAATCTGAAATATCAACATCAGTTAGTATAAAACTATAACAACAACATCAACAATCAGTACAATATTGATACATCATCATCAACATATTCAGCATGAAGCTGAAGTAGCAACATCAGTATCATCTCCAACATGGAGCTAAAGTTGCATCAGCATCATCATCATCTTCAGCAAGAAGCTGAAGTAGCATCATTATCATCATCTTCAGAAAGAAGATGAAGTGGAATCATCATCTTCAGCAAGAAGATGAAGTATCAACATCAATATCATGAATCTAGAACAAAAATATCACCAACATGAGGCCGGTACACCACCATCAACAGCACAAGGATGGTACAATAACATCAACAACACAAGTCTGAGACAAAAACATTATCAACACGAGGTTGAGATAACAACATAATCAACAGGAGGTTGAGATAACAAAATCATCAACACGATGTTGAGATAACAACATCAACATCATCAACATGAAGTTGAGATAACAACATCAACATCATCATCACAAGGATGACATAACAACATCAACATCATCAGCACGAGGCTGAGACAAAAAAATCAACATCATCAGCACAAGGTTGAGATAAAATCATCAACATCATCAACATGAGGCTGAGATAATGACATCAACATCATCATCATATGGCAAGAGAATGAGGCAGGTGCAACAAYATTTTGTGGTACTCTGACAGATCCTAAGGATCTGCTCAGGAATCATAAGATTCCTTAGGATATAAAATCCTAATGGAGCTACCACGTGGTACTCTGATAGACCATCCTTATTAGACCTTTGGGATCTKCCCAGGAATCAAAGGATTCCCTAGGATATAAAATCCTAACGAAGCTACCACTATTGACCACAACTGGCATATACATGCACAAGTACTCTAACAGACCTTCCTTACTGAACCTTTGAGATCTGTCCAGGAATGATCAGTCCCCTAGGATATAAAATCTTAACTAAGCTACCCATTGTTGGTCAGAATAACATAATATCATCAGCATCACTCACCCTTTCGAGGGAGGTCCTTTCGAACTATACCAAGATTGTCTCGAAAGTATTTAATCTTTACATAAGAAATAGGTTTATATATATGACTTTTTCATCTGTGCCAACATATTGGAGATTTAAAGCTTCTCTCTATGCCATATCATGAATGTATTGATATCGGATCTCTATGTGCTTTGGCTTATCATGGAACACAGGTTTCTCCATCATCTTTATGCAACTCTGGTTATCACATAGAATTGTGGTGGATTCCATCTCCATATCGAATAGACCCGTCAACAACTTCTGAAGCCATATGGATTCACAACTGGAGGAACATGTTGCAATGTATTCCTCTTATGCCATGCTGAGATCAATATTGGATTACTACCTTCTCTACCATGAAGTCATGGTTGAACCTAGATTGAAAAAACATCTTGAAGTGTTATTTTTATCATAAACACTTCCAACCCAATCTGAATCAGTATATGCATATAGTTTGAAGTCATGATCTTCAGTATAACATAGACCATATTCCAATGTATCCTTAAGGTAACTCATCACATGTTTTGCAGCTACAAGTTGAACACATCTGGGCTCTACCAAATACTGATTCAAGGTGTTCACAGAAAAACATATATCTGTCATGGTATTCATTAGATACATCAATGCACCAATAATATGTTTGTACATAGTAACATCAACCAATTTTGATGAAGTATCTACCAGGAGCTTCAACGTTGTTTCCATGGGTGTGTTCATGGATTTACATTCCAACATGTCAAACCTCTTCAGTATTTCAACTGCATACTTCCCTTAGTTAAGGAAGATCTTCTCTAAGCTCTGTCAAACTTCAATACCTAAGACATAATGCATTAGGCCTAGGTATTCCATCTCAAACTCTACAACGAGATTCTTCTTACAATCTGTGATGATATTTTCTTCTCTAGTTAAGAAGAAGTCATCTACATATAGTAGCAGTATAATTGGCTCATCATTCATAACCTTGAATTGAATGTTAGAATCAACTTTACTCTTGGTAAAGCCTATGCTCATCAAAAACTATCAGTCTTTCCATACTAAGCTCTTGGAGCTTGCTTCAACTTACATACATGAGAATTTTCATCTTTCAAATTCAAACAAAATTTTCACATTACATTCTACCAACCTGGTACACTTTCTTAGTTTCAACTTAATATTGCACAATCATGTGCTTATATCTATGTGCTTTCTGCAAAGCACTATCTATCTCACTTCTTGAAAGTATGTCCTCTACTCTCTCTTTAATTGTTCCTCTAGGACTAGGACTCTACACCTCCAGTTGCTCTGAAGCTGATAATGATTGTTCCATTCTCATTGTGATTGTTCAAATCTGAGAGTAAATCCTCTACTCTTCATGACAAAAATTTTATCTGGAACTGGGAGTGGCTCAATAAATGACATTGAGTGTATCTTATCTTCTTTCATGGAGGTAACTCAATCTCATATACATGGACTTCTCCTCCTGAATCTCTCACTATATCAGAATCATGGTTGTTCTGGTTGTCTTCATGAACACTGGAACTATTTCTTTGATTACTGGAGAAAGTGTCTCTTCATAGTCTTCTCCCTCTTGTTGGGAGAATATTCTGGGAAAAAATCAGTCTTTGTACATATTTATATCGTCATATGCAACATACATTATCTGTTAGATCAATCTTGGAAATAATCACTAACTTCCCTTCTGGTCTCAAGGAAAAATCCATATCCCARTCCTTATGACTGGATTTCTCCTCTGTTACTGAAATAAGGAAATGTTCTAGGATATTTCATGTCTCCTAGAGGTTTATGAAGCTGGTCTTCTCAACTCATGTCATCTATSTCCTAGTCCTGGAAGATGTCTCTCCATTTRATCCTTTCTAATATCATGCTTACTCCGAGTCTTGATTTCTTCTAAGTCCACAAAAAATTCATAGTCTCTGCAGGATATACTTGGTGTTGAATACCAAGTCTTAATATGAAAAAATGAGTCAAACTTCAAATGAATTATGCTTCCTGTCAAGGTGGCTTCATTGACCAAGTTTGATGTTCAGTCATCTTTGGAGCCTTCTGCTCATTACGATCAATCTCCATATGAGATACTCTGTTTTTCAAAAGTAGATTATTCTTCATATTCTTTGGTACATGGATGTATACCATCATGTACACAACTTGGATAGTCTGCTTCATGTCTCATTTAATATGTTGACCACTGCAACCTTCACTATAGTTTCCTTAGGGCACATGTGACCTGCCCAGAACAAGAACAACAAAAAATAATAATACTCTTTATAATAATAATAAAGAAATAGCGAGAACAATAAACAATCACCACAGTAGCTCATTTAGAGCTATCACTTAAGACCTGCCTGCAACAAGGGTTAAAAGTAAGAAATACAATAATGAGAGCAACACTCTTCTAGTGTTGTGATTACTCATTCCTTCATGGTAACCTGGAGACAAACCAAGAATTTTCTCATGGAACCTGAAGTCTTTGTTCTCAAGAAGTAGTGTTGTTGATTTTCTTTTGAATCTTCTTCACTCAAGATGACAAGTGTTTTCTTCAACTAGTCCTATGTACTTAAGACAATATGCTATCTTGACAGAAATATGAGTTAGAGAATAAACTCTAGAATCTCAACTTTAATCAATCTTATACCTTGACTTTAATTTTGACCAATGGTTAGTATGATGGTCATAACTTCAACATACAATCTGGATGTTCATAATGTCATACTAAATAGATGAAAATCACAATAATCAAACCTGGGGTGCATTATCCCTTTGAATGTGTTGGATCTGAGATCCTTCTTGATCTATGGAAAAATATCCCTTATCCTGCAAATACCCTTTAAAGCTTAACAATTTAAACATATGCAAGTACATACCTCTGATAGTATTTTCAAGTAGTGGCACCATCCAGCAATAGCGGTAATAATTACCAACCCTTTAAAAACTTCAAGGGTGACTACAACTGGTACTGCAGCTGGTGTTGGCACTGTAACTGGTGTTTCAACTGGTATGAAGGACTTGGCACTGCAACTGATACTGCAACTGCAACTGCAACTAATACGACAGTTGATTCTACAACTGCAACTTAGGGTTTTATGAGGAAACCCTAATTTTTCAAACTTCAAATTTTGGAATTTTGATCCAGGGACTAGATGCGTTGGGCTGAGGCGAGTTTGCAGGAGCTCTTAGATTTCAAAAATTTCAAGTTTTCCCCCTTGAAACTTGACCTATGTAAATTTGGATCGATACTTCTGATACTAGTTCTAGTTTCCTGGTTTTTCTGGTTTTCTGGTACCAGTAAAAAACTAGGGTTTCACTTTCTGGAGGTTCTGGCCACTAAAAAGGTGCTCTCTAGTTGCCAAATGATGCACTAGGGTAGGGTGCACTTTTCTAGATGGTTTTTAGGAAAAAAATCCTTTCCATAAAAAGACCTAATTTTCTTGTATGGCAACAATGATGTTTTTGGTTACCCAGTGAAAGGTTCTCTACTCAGTTTAGCTCTGATACCATGTTAAATTTAAAGTTTCTATTAAGTTATTTTCAATTTAATATATGATAGTAGCATAATCAGGATCACTAAGAGAAACACAATCACAAGGTACACAACATTTATCCTGGGAAACCCTCATGGGGTCACTAGCAAATTTGGGCCATTTTGTGACAACTATTTCGACGCTCTTGCGACGTTACATCGTGGATATTGTGACGAATCTAGGGTCTCCCAAACGTCGCTTCATGTGGCATGGCACGTGCGACAAACCTGAACTAATGTCGCAATAGAAATGACACTAGGGAGTTGTCACAATTGCGACAAAGAAGAAATATCGTCACCAGAAAGACTAAGTAGGGAAATCGTCGAAAGAGCGACAAAGTAGGGAAATCATCGCAAGCGCGACTAGTGATGAAAATTGTCACAAATGAGACAATGTAGAGTTATCGTCACAAGAGAGACAATAAAGGGAGATAGTCTCATACCCGAGAATAGGCAGATTGTCACAAAATCGACAAACATAACAAAGTTTATGACGAATCATCTTTTGAAGGGGTCGTCACAAGAGAAACAAAAACAGGGTGTATTGCGACGAAATTTTCATACAATTTTTCATGATTTTTATAGCAAGTTCATCGCAATTTCGACGACAACAATTTATTTGAAAAAAAAAAAAATTTGATTTTTGAGCAAAAAAAAAAAAAATTGATTTTTGAGCCAATTATACAAGGTGCTATGATTGCACACTAAAGAGGCCATCCAAGTGAATTTGTTGCATTGATAGAGTGTTGGTAAGCATGCGCAACATAAGAAAATTGTTTCCATGCTACGAACCAATTGGTCCTAGTAGAAGGAGGTCATTCACACATCCTCTTGTGGAATTGCTACATGATAACATAGCTAGGAACTTGAGGAATTGGAGAACAAAAACACTCTCAATGGGGAGGTATGTTTTGAAATGGATCTGAACATGGGAATAATTGTAAGAATCAATACCTACAATTGTAATTGAAAAATTAATGAAGGTTATATAATAAAGGACAATGCAGGATTTACTAAATTAAATGAGACAAAGAAAAAAAAAGTAAAACAAAATAAAATAGAAAAATGAAAATAGGAGCAAAAGAGAGAGAGAGAAATGGGAACTAAAAGGTTGGTCTCTTGGCCTTCCCATTACCCCCAATATCTCTTATTCTTCCTTTTGACACAACTCTCAAATGGTATTTTGGCCAAAGAGGAAAGTATGCACAAAGATCCATGAGTTACATTGTAACCAAAAATTCTCAAAATGAGAATTGAGTAACCATTGAAATTTGTTTTTCCCATTTGGGTTGGTTCTAGAGTAAACAGTATGTCATTGTGTGAAATCTCATTTATGTTAAATTAATGGAATATAAGTTGGATTGGATTTTAATTAAAAGAAAAACCAATGTCCTACACAAAAGTTATTGAAGATGAGATACTAACATGCTATGTCTCATATGCAATATGTAGATATGATGGAGGAACTAGTGAGAGAAATGGATCCACTTACTAAGATCCCTTTGGCATATTAGTCGTATGTGGTTTTAGTGTGGGATGCAGGTGGAAACAATGTTACCCTTGTGGATCCCTTTGGAATATTAGTAGATGATCCATTTGGCATATTAGTATTATGTGGTTTGAGAAAATTTGGTGGTAGTGAGAACTCTTGAGTATAATCGAGCTTGCCTTGATTGTTATGTGGGACTTCATATTTCAAAGTGAAATTTTGGGAGCTGACGATTGGAATTGTTACCAGGGTTGAAAAATTTTTATTCCCTGGATTCAATAGATCTGGTATAGCATGGTGTTGGGAAGTCGTATTTCTTTGAATCATTAGTTTATAATTGCTTGTATTTAGGGTGAGAGAAATAAATGGTATGCAAGGCATTTCAAGGTCTCACATGGTAACTCAAATTATGGAGCACATCCCTTTGATTGTTATGGATAAATTTTCTCTAGTCTAGGAGGATCAAGATCTTGACTACTATAGTTTTGTGCAACACAAAAGAGATATTGATGGGGGTGGTGAGCATAATCTTTAAGGATTGAAATAATAGAATTGGATAGAACCCTAAGAAGGGGAGTCTTTGTCGAATCATTGTCAATGGAGAGTTATATGAGGATCCTCTATATGACATTTACTACCATGATTATGAAGAAAAACATCATAATTTGATATTTTTCTTGGAGATGACTTTTAACATTGTGTTATGGGTATGGGAGGTCATATTAAACACGTCTAGTGAATATCATGGGGCTTCACAAACCATAATAATTGTTGTGATAGTAAACTTCCTTTCCTAATATTTTCATTGAAGGTTTAATTACAATTTTTGTACTATATTCATGGTGGTTTTTGTTGCTACTCGTTTCTCCTCTTTCTGTATGGAAATGCCTAGAATTTCCAAGTGGAGTCATGGCGTTAGTTGGAGAAGATGATGACATCTCATGCTCTCTTTTATTTTCCACAAAAGTTGTATTATTTTCTTACTTATTGTAGCTTAGGTGACATGTTATCACAACTCTCTCATTATAGTTTATTTTTTTGAACTCATCAAATGGTGTTGGGTTCCCTTTATCTTGGTATTGGTTCATAGGCCTAAGGTGTTGGCTCAAAGACTTTACATTAAGATCTAAGCATGATACTAGGGTTTTAGGTAGCTTCTTATGATTTTTTGTTTTTGTTTTGAGGGTGTGTTTATCCCACACACCTTATTGAATATATGTGGGGGATAAACTGGGTCTTTTCTCATAGACGCATTGCTCTCTTGCACATCAATGATTTTTTTTTAAAGGGACAAATTAGTTGAGATATGGTCAAAACTCTCTCATTGTCGTTTATTTTGTTTTCTTCATTGATGGTGTTGGGTTCCCTCTATTTTAGTAGTGGCTTGTAAGATGTGTGGAAAAACCTTGGGAATTTCCAATAATGAATGGGATACTAATGATCCCAATATTGAAATATAAAATGGATAATGTGAACATATTCATGGCATGTTTCAAGATAAAAATGGTATGGCATGTGATGCTCTAGAACTTCATGATAGCATTGATCTCTCTTTGTATTCAACTATAGTACAAAATTAAGGATATATTGCATCTAACACTAACCATGGGTTCAATGATAATCAAATTATTGGTGCTAAATCAAAGTGAAAGGAAATTACCCTTCATCTATGCTTAATGAGGTTATGTTAATCAAGTATGATATTGAAGAACATGAGTGGCAAGTAATCGGGGCCATAACATTGGTTTCTCTCATCAATGACAAAATTATGAAATTTGTCCATGAGGAACCAAAAAAGGAGGTTGAAATAATAGGTTTACATAGGAAACTATAAGAAAAATATGATGATGACCTAAATAAAAATGCAACACTAGGTTTTGAGAAAACAAAATTATAATATTAAAGAAGGAGCCCTTAAAGATTTTGGTCCTTTGTATTTCACTAGAATTCCAAGGTACCCAAATTCATGTCTATATATATGTATATGGATGAAACTCAACCTAAGATTTCGAGGTCAAATTGTTACATCTATATTTTAACATGTGAACCAAAATACATGAAGAAACAATCCTAAAAGTTGTTGAAGAAACAAAAGAATTTCAAGGAACTAAAAACATTAAATTGTTGCCAAAATTGTGCCCTCTAATCGACAAAGTGAAGATTGGAATTTATGTCAACATTATAACAATGAGTATTTATATCATGAACCTCTATATGGATTATAAAATGTAAATACACAATGAAAAGAAGGGTAATGCTATGAAAAATATTATAAAATATTTTCCATCGCCATTTCCAACCTCTCATGTTTAATCCTTAATGTTGTAGAAGAAACAAAAGAAATTTCATGGAACTAAAAACATTAAATTGTTGCCAAAATTGTGCCCTATAATTGACAAAGTGAATATTTGAATTTATGTCAACATTAGAACAATGAGTGTTTATATCATGAACCTCTATATGGATTAACATGACCATGAGAATATTAAAGTAGGAAAATATGAAGAAAGTCTTGAAACCTTGAATAACCCTCCACATATTGTAGACTTGAATATTGAGATGATGCACATGTGAAAGAGTAAATGTTTGACATCTCCATTTCCAACACATCATGTTTAATCCTTAATGTTTTTGAAGAAACAAAAGAAATTTCATGGAACTAAAAACATTAAATTGTTGCCAAAATTGTGCCCTCTAATCGACAAAGTGAATATTGGAATTTATGTCAACATTATAACAATGAGTGTTTATATCATAGACTTCTATATGGATTAACATGACCATGAGAGGATTAAAGTAGGAAAATATGAAGAAAGTCTTGAAACCTTGAATAACCCTCCACATATAAATTGACAATGGCAATGCGATTTTGTTTCTTTGTCATGTAAGACATAATGAAAAGACACAATGAAAAGAAGGGTAATGCTCTGAAACAATATTATAAAATGTTTTACATGGCCATTTCCAACCCCTCATGTTTAATCCTTAAAACTTATTATTTCATCTTCCCAAAAATTTCTTTTTCCATGTTGCACCAAGTTTAAAGTTTGCACATTGCTTGGAAAATATGCTTGCCACATGTCACATGTCACAAGACTTTCAAAGTTGCATATATCATGTCACAAGATTTTGGAAGTTTCATATTGCATATTCAAGTTCTATTTGTTGCCTAGACTCCATAGTCCAAGCACAAGGCACCAGGTCTTGCCTAGATTTTCATGTTATATCTTAAAATACAAAGATATTTCCATTCTTAAAAGACAAAGAGATACAAGTTTGGAACTCTTGAAACCCACAAACAAACAAGCATATAAAATTTAAATCCAAACTTGAACAATTCAATCTCTTAAATTTCACGTTTACCAATGCCTTCAAATCACTAGGATGATATCCATGGAGCCACAAATTGATGCAAAAATTGTATTTCAAGGCCAATAGAACCAATATAACCAAGGATGAATCAATATATACCAAGTCTTATAAGAGAAGCTGAAATTATCATTAAGTGTATAACAAAAATATATTCACATATATATACAAGCCATAGAAATAGCCTTGTGTATATTATCAAATGAAAAAGTACCCATAATGTCGATGCATTATATGCATCATTACATGTTTAGCTATATAAACATAGTTACCAACTTAATGAGAACTATGACCTCAAAACGAGAACTMTGGCCCTTAAAACCCATATTTTTGCATAAAAAACATGAAAATCAACCCCCAAATCAAAAAGTGGTGTTACCAGTAGCACCATTTTTTGTAACTGGGTCAAAATTTCAACTTTTTTCAAGCATGGGCTTAAAGGATCAAATGGCTTCTCAAACAAACTTTAAAATAAACCYCCAAATCAAAAAGTGGTGCTACTTTGTAACCGAGTTAAAATTACAACTTTTTTCAAGCATGGATTTAAAGGATAAAATGGTTGCTAAAAAAAACTCTAAAATCAACTCCCAAATCAAAATGTGGTGCTACCTATAGCACCAATTTTTCTGACCATGTCAATATTACAACTTTTTTCAAGCATGGCCTTAAAATATAAAATAGTTTCTTAGAAAAATCTTAAAATCAACACCTAAGTAAAAACATGACGCTACCTAAAGTAAAATATTTTTTCTAAACGCTAAAATTACATCTAATTATGACCTAATTCAAATTGTGGCCTTGGAAACAAATCTCTACAGAAATAAAAAAAACCCAAAATTAGATCCTAAATGGTCACTTGAAAATTTATTTACTAACTTCTTCTTTTTCTTTCTTAAATTTACATAAAAAATAAATAAAGACAAAAGAGAAAATCTTCATAAATATATTTTTTTTAATCAAGACAAAAACACATTTAAAAAAATATATTCAAAATCGAAATTTGAAAAAAAAACAACAAAACTTAACAAAATAGTGAAAACCAAAGAAAAACTAAAAAGAAACGACAAAAATTTAAAATTTAGCTAAAAACAATAATTTAAAACAAAATTACGAATTTTTTTTTAAAAAACAAAAAATGACTTCAAACTTAAATAAATAAATAAATAAAACATATTTGATGAAAATAAATTAAAAAACTTAAAAAAAACATAACATGTAAAATAGAATTAATAAAAAATGAAAAACATGTAATCCTTTCACTTATTGTATAAAAAAAATAACAACTCCTAAAGAAATGTTTTTACTTATAAAAACAATAAGAAATTTTTTTACTTATAAAAACAATAAAAAGTAAAACATTTTAACAAATTTTTCCTCACATTTCATTTGAAAAAATAAAAATAATTTTCATTTTAAATTTTACAAGCATTTTTTTAATAATTCTCATTTTAAATTTTAAAAGTATTTTTTTTATTTTTATTTTTATTATAATTTTAGGCCCTTCCGTAGAAGTATCTTGAAGGGCAACGAAGACCTTCCCTACTAGGTACATATGGAAACTTAAATCTCGAGGAATGTGAAAATCCATGATTTTGGTTGTGATAATGGATAAATCCTTCTGCTATCTTTTCTGGAAATTGAGGGTTTTAATGCTCAGTGCAAAGATCACGACAAACAAAAATGTGAATGTCATTGTAGCAACTGCAACCGGTCCCAGAAAATCGTGCTTATATCCAAAGTAACTCCTCAAGAATTTGTTCACTTTTTGCTTCCCACCATCTACCATCACCACTTCATCTAAAATATCCCCAAACTGAGATGTTGCCAGTCCATACAATGACCACACGAAGGGGCATGCCAGTAATACCACCTCCACCACACAGGAATCCTCTACAACACTCAAAATCACCCACATTATCAATGAACGGGAATCAACTGAATCTAGTTTAGGGGTAGTCGTGAGGCGCAGTAATTCTCACCGGATGTGGAACAATGAAGCCGCTGAAAACCATCCAGACTGCAATAAAAGTCGAGGAGAGAACCGAAGCTACGCTTTCATTTGTAGTGATGCCCATCGTTATCATCACGTAATATGTGGTATACAGGACCTGGGCTAGGCCCGCGGGGGGGTTGGGGTGATGTCGAGCATTGCCCCAGCCCCCCTGCGAGCCTAGCCCAAGTCCTGTTGGCATCCATGGAACCTAGGCCAGGTCTACGGGGGGCTGAGACGATATCGAGCATCACGCTAGCCCCCCGCAGGCCTGACCCAGATCCCGTAACACATAACAAAACATATATATATATATATATATATATATATATATGTGTGTGTGTGTGTGTGTGTGTGTGTGTGTGTTTTATATATATTTATAATATATATGTTTTATATATTAAAACATATATTATATATGTTTTAATATATAAAATTATATGTTTTATATAAATATGAATTTTTTTATATATTAACAAAAACAAATTAGTTTAAATTGTATTTTTAAGATATCTTATATAAATTTAACTTTTTTGTTGTAAATTTAATGCTTTCTAACTTATTTTTCGTAATTGTTTTTTAAATTTTGTTTTAAAATTTTAGTTTTAAGTTTTTTAATTTGAGGTTTTTTTATATATATTTTTGAATTTTTTAGGTTTTTTTGGGCTATAATTTTTTTTTACGTTTTTTTTAATTTTTTCTCATTTTCTATTAGTTTAGATATATATATTTTTAATTTTATAGTTTTTTTTCCTCTTTAATTTTTTAGGTTTTTCTTCAATGGTATTTTTTAATATAAATTTGTTTTTAAAATGTTTTTTTGTTTTTGTTTTTTTTTTTTTTAATTTCAATTTTTTTTTTTTTTAATTGATCCAAAAAAAATGAATTATATATTTTTGGTAAATATTTAAAAAAAGTGTTATTTAACTACCATTATTTTCTATGTATTGAAGTAAAGATAAAACAATGTGTTAAAAATGATATTTTCCACTATATTTAAAAAGTATGGAACCATAATTTAATTAGGGACACATGATTACATGAAAAATCTTAATTTAAAATAAATAAATGGTGTACAACATTTTTAACATTGGATGGAGCATGGAAATATGATTAAAAACACCACTAAATTAAAAAAAAAATAAATGAAAAAGTTTGAAAATAAATGAAAAAATGCAGTTGAGAAAAAAATAAAAAATAAAAAATTAGAACAATTTGAAAATAAATGAAAAAAAAACATTTAAAAACAAAAAAGTGGAAACCTTATGTATCAGAAAATTTAAAATATCAAAAAACCACCTAAAAGGGGAGGAAGGTGCTACTGGTAGCACCATTTTTAAAAACATGGTAAAAAACTTGACCCCCCAAAAAATGAGAACTTTGTAGAGTTCTCGTTAAGTTGGTAACTATGTTTATAATGTACATCTAACTGTCTTATAAAATTATTACGTATCATGAATTTCTTTTAGTCTTCTTGTGTGCTTTACAGGTCTTAAGTAAGTCATCCATCTCCATGTCTTCGTTTACTGGGTGCTCTTCAACATCTAATGTTGTTTCAGTCATTTCACGCCGAGTATGTTTGGTCTCGTACCCATGGCGTGGATGCTGCTGTGAGGGGCCATCACCTAAAAAAAACAAAAATATTAAATTTATATGGCCAATTTTTAAATATCATTGAAATAGTTCATTAATATTAAAAAAAAACTCTGCAATGTAATTATTTACCTAGTCCTCTAGTCGACACAGTTGGAATGGTTGTCGGCCTATTCACCTGATCTTCAGGTTGATGGGGATCAACTATGACATTCTCTACCATTGAAACGTCGAAATTTATAAGTACAAAATTTATAAGTACAGAATTATTAAATATATGATTAATATATAGTCATTTTACCTTTGTGGGCCTCGGTCACAGGAACAACTTGGGGTTGCACCTCACTTGGATGGGGCTGATAGGGAGCACCATGATCTTCTAGCTGCATTGCACTATCAATGCTCTGTTGTCCAGTAATAATGGTTCCGTTAATATTGTTTCTCCCCTGATTAAAACAAAGACATTAAATTATGGACGTTATCAAACATTTACGTATTTTATAACTAATGAAAGGTTAATGTGGACTGATTTTTATTTACCTTATTCCACAAATTGGATCTTGGTTTATGCCCCATGTTTTTCCTATGATCAACCATGGCTTTATAACCGTACTTGTAACCAAGTTGGAGGTCTTCCTTAGTGGTTTCAATTCCGAAGTCGTCGCCCTGCATTGCATAAGGGTATGGTTTTTTAATGTTTTTGGCTGCAATTACCTGAAAGTTGTAAAGCGATACAAATAATATTCTTAAGATGTTTGGGTACTTACAATTCATGACTGTAACCTTGAGTAGCCACCCTGGCCTAACTTGTGTTGGTGATGTTTGGAAATCCTTGCTTTGGTTTCCTTTGAAGTGTCAGGCAACCTATCATCAAAATTTTCAAGTATGTTATATATAACCACACTTTTATTTAGATCTAAAGAAAAATAAAGCTGGTATTGAAATCAAAATATTGTAATTTACCTTGGTGTACCAGTTATTTGTTCTCCTGATTTTTTCAAAATCTTCTCTTTTGCATCATCAATGATCGCCTTCCACTCCCTCTCTGGAATTGAGGGAGGATGCTCATACCTAGGATTTCTTTCCAAGTTTTGTCTATAAACATCCCGCGTATATTTTAAATATTCACCCACTGCAAAGGTGACCATTTTTTTATTGAACGTGTCTACTCCAAAGAGACCTTCAAGATAATCCATAAGTTCCTTTTTTAGGTTGGAATTCTGGCAATTACACCTCATGCGTAAGGTTTCCCCAAAAATCAAAAAGGCATTTCTCTCTAGGTGCCTATAATCTTGGAAGATTGGTTGTTGTCATTGATGTCGACCCTAGTCATTGGTTTTGGACCGCAAGATTGATGAAGGTATTTGGACATGAAAGACAATGTACATGCAGAACAAAAAAAACATGGATGTATAGTATACATCATGTCGTTTCCGGTGGTAGGTGGAACATCACATGGATCCTTATGGTTGAGGAGAAATGAATTTTTGAAGATAACAAAGTGAATTGAAGAAGGAAGTACATGTAGGCCCTGAATATAATTAAAGAAAAGAATTACAAAAAAAGAAAGTGTCAGGTCAGCCCTAATGTTAAAAGAAAGTGACATAAATGGTATAAATACATATAATTATATATTCATTTTATAAACAAATTGAATTTCAAAGGAAATCAGAAGTAAAGAAGGTCATATTTCAAGAGAGGATGAAGTCTTTTGGTGATGTGTTCTAAGGTATGTTATTTACAGGTCATCTTACCATTTTCACTATAAATTTCTTTATATAACGATTCATATGGTGAAATTGTTATGGTATTGAGAACACATATCAAGGTACTTGTGGTAAAAAATTCAGCTCTTTGTTCGCTATAATTTTGGAGATACACTCTGTGGAAGATAGGGTTTTTGACTAGTCCTGAAGCTAGTCAATAAACAGGTGTTCCAGGTAAAACAGACATAACCTCTTCATAGAGAATCCAAATGAAGTGGGACCAATTTCATTAGAAAGAGTACGGACTTTAGTTTCTTGCGTGATATTTTCAGAATCTTATGTTAAATATTGAGTGTGGGGCATTGTGTACAAGTTCACTCTTCTGAATAACCCATAATTGAACAAGGTCTACCATTCTCTCTATAACTTCTTTTTGGGGAGAATTAAAGGAGTGAAACTTAGAGAAGTTTTAGAGAATAAATTGATTAATATTATATATAGGATTATATTACTCCAAGAATTGAAGAATTGCATAAATTGAAGAAGTCTCGGGAAGCATTATCAGGTTCTATGTGATGGTTGGTTGATGGTGATGATTTAATGTAAAGTTTTATTATCTCTAAAACATTATTGGGTGGAAGGAAGGGGCAACTATGGAGAGTTCAAACCTCTCTTGATATTGTAGGATTGTATCTTCCTCTTGGATTTTTATCCCTCCCTTTACATTTGGAAATTGTAGCTACCTATGGAAGTCATTACTTCCCTTGAACAATAACTATTGATTATTTCTCATATATTGTGCATGGTGTATTGTAATGTATTGGTGTAAATCTTATACTCTTGTTCATTTCTCATTGGATATAATGGAATGGTTTAATTATAAGTTGAAAAAAAAAATTAACTTGTACTTGATACTAATTCACCCCCCTCTTAGTATCAATAATTGGTATTAGAGCAGGTTGCCTTCAGCATAGTTTAACCACTGGAAGGAAAATCCTGAGTAGAGATGGATGACCATGAACACATTTCAAATGGGATTCAAAGATTTGATGGAAGAAATTATGCATACTGGAGTGATAGAGTGAAAACTTACCTAACATATT
>JASDQU010295416.1:0-14141 GCA_032191745.1 Picea mariana | reverse complement strand
CGGATGAAGAAATCATAGAGGCCATGAATGGTTCTAAGAGGCCATGGGATGATATGCACCATCGCTCTTATTTTCTCCCAGAGCTTGCTAGAATTGAACAAGATGGTTTTAGATCTACCTTGAGCGAGATAGTCGATCACGCCGTAGTTCCACTTGATACACATGGAATTTATGCTGAAGGAAACATGGCGAGTATCTCCCCTACCGTCATGATCGATATCTCTTGTATTCCTGGCAAGGTTGAAAATTTATACATCGGTGCAGATTTTTTTCGGAAGAAATTATGACCTACACCGAGCTCTTCAAAGCATTCCATGATGTATTTTCTTGGTCATATGAAGTGATGCCAGGAATCGACCCTCGAATTGTTGAACATGAGATTAAAACCTACCTGGATGCTAAACATGTTCGACAACGACTTAGAGATTTCAATCCTAGGAAGATCCCTACTATTAAGGTAGAGGTAGAAAAAATTCTTAATGTTGGCTTTATCTACCCAATTCCCTTGAATGAATGGGTATCCAATCCCATTACTGTGAATAAAAATCAAGGAACCATCCATGTATGCATGGATTCTCATGACCCAAATAAGGCCTATCCCAAAAACAACTTCCCGACACCCTTCATTGATCAAATTCTTGATGAATGTGTGGGAAGCAAAGTTTTTTCTTTTATGGATGAATTTTCAGGGTATAACCAAATTCAAATTAAGCCTGAGGACCAACATAAGATGACATTTATTTGTTCTTGGGGTACATTTGCATACTGGAAGATGCCTTTCGGCCTTAAGAACGTCAGAGCAACCTTCCAACGAGCTATGAACTTCACATTTCATGATCTCAAGCATATAGTCGAATCCTATCTCGACGATCTCGCTGCTCACTCCCATAAGAGAGTGGATCACCCTACCCACCTCTGACTAGTTTTTGAAATATGTCACTATTACCGCATCTATTTGAACCCTCATAAATGCATCTTTTGCGTTATCTCAGGTCGGCTTCTAGGATTCTTAGTCTTTGAGACTAAGATCATGGAGGATCCATTAAAGGTTGAGGCAATACTTCAATTTCCTCCCTCGTGCACTATTCGTCAACTTCAAGGTTTATAGGGGAAAGCTAACTTTTTACGACGATTTATAGTGAACTATGCCAATATTACTAAGGGTTTCATGCATCTCTTAAATAAGGACACTCCTTTATCTGGGATGAGCAATCCCAAGAACCCTTCAATGCTTTGAAGAAATCCTTGGTATTGACGCCTCTATTGAAGTATCTTGACTACAATAGAGATTACTTGCTTTATATCACCGCGTTCGAAGAGACGATTGGTATGGTGTTGGTTCAAGAGGATGAAAAGCTTCATGATCACGTCATTTACTATCTTAGTCGAAACTTAGTCAGCCCTGAACTCATATATTCTCATGTTGAAAAGATAGCTTTGGATTTCGTTCATGCAATTCAATGATTATGACACTATATATTGCTTTGCAAAATTATTGTGGTTTCTCATGTTAGTCCATTTCAATACGTTCTTACTAGGCATATCATAGGGGGAAAATACAATAAATGGATTTTCATATTACAAGAATTTGATCTCAATTTCGCTTCTACGAAATCCAAGAAATGGCTAGTTTTTGCAGAGTTAATATCCAGCTTCCCTTGGTTAGATGAGGATGTTATTCATGTTGATTCATTTGCAGATGAACACATCTTCCTTGTCTCTTCGTTAGACCCCTGGTATGGATATATTATTGTCTATCTTCAAACTTTGAATTTCCCTCGACATCTCTCGAGAGATGACTGACGACATATACGAAACCAAGCTAAGAACTACCTTATCATCAGCAAAAAATTGTATCATCGAGGAGTAGACAATATCTTATGTTGTTTCTTGAATCACGAAGAAGCCGAGTCTGTTCTAAATGACTGCCACAGTGGGGCTTGTGGTGGTCATATATTCAGGCTTGCGACAACCCAGAAAATTTTGCGAGCCAATTATTTTTGGTCATTTGTTTTTAAATATTGTTTCGAAGCAGTTAATAAATGTCACCCCTGCCAGGTGTTCACTCAGAAAATGCACTCGCATCCATCCCCTCTCCATCCAATTGTTACCTTCGATCCCTTCACTAAGTGGGGGGTGGATTTTGTGGATTGCAACCCAACTTCGGCTGGGGGGCATCAACACATTATCGTGGTCGTAGACTACTTTACTAAGTGGGCCAAGGCCATGCCTATAGTTAAATATGATGGTAATACTATTTCTTTCTTCGTGTTTAATCAAATTATGGCCAAGTTGGAAATATCGAGTGAGATTGTCATTGATAATGACAGTCGCTTTCATAACGAAATGATGAAATAATTAGCATTGAAACTGGGGTTTAAATATGGTCATTCTTTCCCTTACTACCCCCAGGAAAATGGACAAGTAGAGGTCATGAACAATTCTCTCAAGACCATTTTGGAGAAAACTATCAGCCAAACCAAATCTGAATGGCATATCATGCTTTATCCAACACTTTTGGCATACCAAACCTCAGTTAAGACTTCCACCAATTTTTCTCCTTTCCAGTTAGTGCACTGTGTGGAGTCGATCGTACCTATTGAATGTGAAATCCCTTCTCTTAGATTGGCAGTTGCACTCCCACCTAACACTTTCGATATCGAACAACGCCTCGTACACCTAGAGAGTCTAGACGAGCAGCGTCGATACACCTCCATGGCTATCGAAGTGAATAAATTATGTTGCAACGTCCAATATGATAAGTCTATCTGTCCTCGAAAGTACACTGAGGGTGACTTGATCCTTCTGTACGACCAAGCCAAAGAACCACCGGGTGCAAACAAGTTCAAACCCATGTGGAACAGTCCCTATATCGTGCGACGTGTCTAAGAAAAAGGAGCCTATGAATTAGAATATTGTGAAGGGAATATGTTGTCTCAGCCCAAGAATGGGATCTACTTGAAAATATATTACGCTTGAGCCCCAAGCTGTAGCGTAACTCTTTGTATACTAATGTATTTTAGTGTATATATATTTTCCCCTTTTTTCATATTCAACTTGATTATCGAGTTTTCCCTTGGTTGGCAGATGTCAACAGATTCTTCATTCCACTTAGGATTCGTAGACGGGGCCAGTCATCATACATGAAACTTGGCTTCCGTTGCTCGGGTTGTTTACTCACTCGAGGGTCTATTGGTGTCTTCAGGCGGCGTTTGCCTAGAGCCATCAATGAATAATGTGGATGAATATAGTGTCGTTATAAAACTTTTACGTGATTCCATTTCACATGGTATTTGCTCTTTAAAAGTTCGCTTTGACTCCCAGTTAGTAGTATGTCAGTTGAATGATAGTTACTGTGTGCAAGACCCTACTCTACTCCGACGATTCTTATGGTACGAATGTTGGAGCGAAATTTTGATTTTATTACTTATCATCAAATACACAAAAGTTATAATTATGTATCCGATGCATATGCTAAATTTTTTTTTATATTGGCATTTGTCACATAACTAAAGCAAAGAAAACGCTGTCATCAATGTACACATTGTAATATAAGTAAAGCTGAAGATCAATGTTTTTATATATTTCATCTCTCCAAAAAATATGGTGTTATAGTACAAAATTGGGGCTCACACCCTCAAAACACATATATGGACAATCATACAATAATCAAGACATCTATGCTTGTGGCACCAGATGTGTGTCATGATAGAATACTATGGCATTTGTGAGACGCTGAAAGATTCATACCCAAGCATGGGGTACACCTACCACCTGTTTCTACATCGCCTCCGACAGATCCTCTACCTGAACCATGGGAATCCTTTGCGTCAAATGAGACAGGTTTCCCTGCATGTTTTGAAGCACTCTATTAGCATCCTCTCCTGCTAGCTCATCCCCCTAGTTTCTCCGCTGGTGTCATGGAAGTCCATATGGCCCTTGTGGACCCATGTCTACATCACATACATGTTTAGTTAGTACTTGAAATCATCCAAAAATATTTTTGTTTTCTTATACAAAAATAAAAAAAAATGAAATATTCAAAAACTTTTGCATACCTATGTCTCCGTAGGCGGAACCTGGTGGTAACGACATGTATGAATCTCCTATGAAATCAATCCCTGCATAAGGGTAGTCCTTCAAATCCATCACCCACTGACTTCACCAGAAGAAAAACTTGTCGTTGTAGGGTGTTGACACACTAACACCTCCCTACCGCCTCATCACCTCGGTCCACCATTCCATGGCTGGATCGCAAGGTCCATGTGAAACAATATCTACTCTAGGTCCCAAGCCTGGAACCCTCTTGAATAAAAAACTACACAGGATAGATGCGAAACCGGAGTTCCTCTTTCTACCCAGTTTGCAGTCTGTCAGCTAGCTCTTCATGTTGGCCAACAGTGAGGTGCACCAGTCATAAATTGTGGGTCGCAAGAAATCCACTGAATAGAACATAAGTTCCCTAAATTATTGGTGCAAAGAGGCCGACCCTATGATCCATGTCAACACTAGGACAATAATATTGAGACTTAGATTGTTGATCGCTCTGATTGGGAGTTGGCTCCCTACCTTCTTGGTCGTTGCAATGCAATGAGTGGATATGTAATCCTCTATGTTCATGCCACTCCCAGCTCCCCGAGATTTGAGGTTGACCACCTCACCCCAATGCGATAATCCTGTCAAGAAATATATGTCCTCAACTTCAATCCTCAATGGTTTTCCATCAAGGTTGAAGTTCTCTGTATCCAGATCCCAGTAGTTCACTAGCATGTGGAGCAGTCTCACTTGAGCCCTCATACCTTTGAGAGCCCAAAAATTATATAGCCCATATATTTTTAAAGCCATCTAGGCCCCTGGATCACTCTCCACTGCAACATCCACCTCTTCATGCTCTCTTTCTCTCGACTCTAGCACCATATTGCAAGATTAAAACCATATTTTGAGTTTGTAACATTTTAAAAACCATATCCACAGACATGTACGCAAGATAAATTTTACACAGTCACGTATAGGGATGCTTATACATTGGATGTTTTGCAAACAATTGTGTATATGCGACCCGATGACCTATAGCCTGCGTATACCCTAGTTTCTAAGTTGTGCCTTAAAATGCTAAAAAACTGAGACATACTTGAAAATATTAATCCACTAGAAATAAAGAGAGGAGAAAGATGAATTACCTGGTCTAGATGGTTTTTGATTCCGTCACTCATGGCTCCTACTATCAACACTTGAAATTTGAGGGAAATTTGATCCAAAATGCACTATTTGGGTAAAAAATACAAATGGTATAGAAATTGATTTTTTTTTCACAATTTATAGAAAAAATTTACCCACTTTGCATAGTTTTTACTGATATTTTTTCCTAATGGACTAATACGTCAGTGGATGGAGTTGGTTTTGATCGTTTTATCCAGGGATTCTTGCGGTTTTTAACGCCATGTCACCCGCTCGTAACTTTGGACATGTATTTTCGTCAACCAACATATAGGATAGGTCATCAATCCATTGTGCACATTTGCATCATCCTATGACTGCAACTCATATGCCTTAGGTACAAATCCATTTATTAGCATCACAAAGCCTTCTTTCTACAACTAGAAGTTTCCTTATTGAATAGTAGAGACTTACCAAACATGGGTTCCCTAGTTAGATCCTCTGCGCCATTCGATGCACATGCAAAAAAAATTGTCTGTAGAACTTGGAGTCCCTTATAGCAAATATATGAATTTGTGTTTGAACCTCATTTCTTACTCATAAGCATGCTTACCTATACCTAAAGGGACTCCCAACGAGTCTGGTTTAAGCTTTTTTTCGACTCTCTCAAAAAGCAAAAAGATTGTCGAGTGAACTTGTTTCTTTCACACTCATAAAATGGATTTGAAAAGACGTCTATTTGGTGTAAGTTTACCCATTTTTCAAACCAAGTAGACTAAATTTACGAAAAATGACATTTTTGGTGTTAAGTTGTAATTGCATCTCATTCTCTAGCTTGCAGTATTGAGCCTATTATCGGTTCTCGCTTTCGCATTATAATCCTATCACCTCAGCAATTTACATCATTAGCCAAGCATAGCCTTGTTTATATCCTTGGCATCTTGACACCCTATACCTAAGAGGAAACATTCCACCGAGTGTCCATATCTCTCATGCACCTCCATGCATTGAGCATAGGTATGTTCCACTTCTGGAACTAGTTGTTTACTTATGACACTCATTTCCTCCTCTGTACCATAGCATTCATTTGACTATGAAAAAACAAGAACACAGAAAAGAAAAGAATATTATCTTATATTGGAAGTAGTCGCGTTGCCTTTGAACATAGCACAAACTTTTGAGTCCACTTGTCATCAAAATTTTGGGTTTAGCATGACCTTAGGAAGTTGAGCTCGTTACTTAGATTTTACTCCCTCAACTGGTTACTCTTCCAGACCCTATGGAGAGTTTGGTTGATGCCTCCTACATCACAAAGTTTCATCATTGAGTCTATGCTGCCAAAGTATTCCATATGTCTCATGCTCTTGTTCAAAGGATTTCTATCAACCTTTGTTGGCCATTCCTCAGAACTCTTGAATTTGCATGTCGGTCATACCCTCAATGTGTCTCAGAGTTACATGAAGTTGTAGTACTATCGTGCACCCTAGTCCTACTTTCATCATTGGTAGGTAACCTTGAACCCAAGAGTTGACATTTCATCATTGGCCGATGAATGGAAGGTTTCCCTTGAGTTCAACGGAAATAAATCTATTCACACATTGGGATTCATGCAATATCTTGGATTCCATTAGCCTTATTGGTGGTTTTGTCGCCTTTGTCAACATTTTTTCTTATTGGATGCTATTCAGAGGGTGTTTTCGTGTACCGCTTGCATCTGGCACACATGAAAGACACACATGTTTGTTGGTTCGTGAGCATGTTCTTTGTCCAATTTCCTCCAAATCGTCAAGCTCCTGCTTTGTACCTCATGCTGAATGATGAGATATGCATCAATTCTCTTTTTTAAGTGGGTCTCCTTCCATCGAATTCATCCCATCTATTCTGGAAACAAGACCTAGAGTCCTATGAGTACCTAGAGGCTTGCAGTCATTAGTGGCAGGTTCTCCCGCCATCGACAGTTGGGAATACATAAATGTCTCCTGATTGATGAATTCTTCAAGTGTTTGACCTCAACACATTTATTAACACTTGTAAGAATGTACTTGGTCCATTGATACCTACTTTCATTATCGGTAGGTTGTCTCGCATTTGTTAACAGTATACCTTAATGATCGGTAATCAAACAAAGTCTCATTGTGTTCGACCTCAACTCTTTATTCACATAATGTAGACTTGCACCTTTGGCGGATCATGTAGAAGACTTGAAGACATCAATTCATAGTCGCAACTTTCCTGAGCTATTGCTATATTTCATTGGACCAATACATATGTGACTTCAGTGATCATTGGAGATCAGATTGTACTCCATTGTATATAGATATATTCAGATTGATTTTGAGACTGGTTTTACTGGGCCTTGTTCATGACTATGATAGACTTTGGCATTTAGCCACCTTTGTATTTCCTATTCATGGCCATGAACAATTTTTTGGTATATTTTCAGATGGATTTGCAGTGTAATTCAAAATGGCAGCCATGTATGCAAGGTCAGTACAAATTGTAATATTCTCATGAGCAACTAGTTCGTCCAACTGGGTCTCCATTACTCCACTTCTAGGTATTATAATGTATTCCGTCCATCGCAAATACTCGTCTGATCTCACACATTATGGGGCATCTGCTATAGAAATATTTTCCTCACCCTATGCAAATTTTCTCAGAAGGACTTTTCCATTTCCCTATGCAGACTTGAAGTCCCTTTTTGTAGTTCCCAGAACTAAAAATAATATTTTTCCACATATACATTCCCTAACAGTTATACAACATGCGTATAGGTAGGTTGCATCATTATATCCTGCATACATCGATTTTTGTGCCCAAATTAAAAAATGGCATCGGGTTTCCATGTCACGTCACGAGATCCATGATCCTTGACCTTCTATATACTAGAAACGTTCTGAATCGGCCCTTCAATTCCATTTGAAGGCTATAAATGGGCCATATCCAAGGTGTGGAAAAGAAGAGAAGAATTCAACTTTGAGAGCATAGTTACTCTAGAGAAATTACTCACTTCATATTGAGTATGCATCCCTTTATCCTTTTAAGTTTGAACACATTATTCAACCCCCAAGCTCTTCCCTACTTGATTGAGAACCTCATTGTCTCTCTTATATGAGATTGTCTTTGGTTGAGGATTGAAGTGGTGGAGGCCCAGCTGTAAGGGACTTACTTTCTTGGTTCTGAACCATGCCAACACAGAAGTTTGTAATTCATACACTTCTGCTAATTACATTTTAATAGAAATACTCTTTTCTCGTCCAATTAATGTCTTGAAAATATTTGAATTGTTATTCCATGGAATATTTGTTATGAATATTGATGGATTATGCTATTGAATGTGCTAATTTTATATATTATCACAATATGCTTGTGTTTCTTGGTTGTTGAGGATAAGTTGCAGGTGTATTCCTTTGGGTCTAGTGCTCAACGATGGACTTCATCGAACGTCTGAACAAGGTTGGCTCTTTATCTTTTCTTGTTAGCATATTTGTCTATATAGCATACTTGATATTAGAGTTGATTTCTGTAGTCATTTCTGTCTGTTGTAGTCTACCCCATGCCATAGAGATATTTTCCTCATAACACACACACATATATATATATTGTAAACAATAAATAATGACGGTGAATAAAATATTAGAGTTGTGGCTCTGAATAGGTTGTTGGTTTTCCCGTTTTGGGTTTCCAGTGTAAAATCTATGTGTAATGTGTGTGTGTGTGTGTGTGCGCGCGCACCATTGTATCTTTTCTATTTTTATTAAGAATCTATTTCCAATAATTTATTGTGAAAGGTTAAAATATATATTTGTATCAGAGCAGTTATTGGCTTCAGGGGGACACCTTTGTGGATAAGGGTTTGGCTCAGGTCTATGATAAACCTTGTTACATTGGGAGATTTGTTGTATCGATTCTTTATGTGAAAAGAAATTCCGAGCAGTTAAAAAATAGAGATCGAGAAATTTAATTTGAAAATTTTTGAGTTTTGGAAGCTCAAGATGGAAGATATATTGGTGGACAAAGATCAATGGATCACTATGGATCTAGGTGCTGCACCTAGAGGAATGTCAACATAATACTTGGAAAATTTGGATCAGAAGGCGAAGAACATGATATGGTTGTGTCTCTCAGATTCAATATTATTGAATAATTTAAGGGAATCTATAGCCAAGGAATTATGGGATAAGTTAGGGTCTTTGTATCAGTATAAGTCCCTGGAAAATAAAATGTTCCTGCGGAAGAAGTTGTAAAAACCTGAGGATGAAATATGGAGACCTGGTGACAGTGCATCTGAGAGACTTCAATATTGTGGTAAGTCAGTTACTGTCTATTGATATTAATATTTATGATGAATATAAGTGTATTATTTTATTTTTCTCTTTACCAGACTCATGGGATAGTCTAGTTGTGGACATATGTATTAATTCAACTACTTTAAGTTTCGATGATGTGATATCATCCTTGTTATCGAATGAGATGAGGAAAAAAAATATGGAAAGCTTGAGCATATATTCCTTATTTACAAGAGGATGGTCCCAAGAAATAAATAGATCTAATTCGTCAAGTGGGAGATCTTAATCTAGGGGAAGATCTAAATCTCCCAAAAATTTTGTAAAGGTATGATGGAGATGTGGAAAAGAAGGGCACTAAAAGTAACAATGTAGATCCAAAAGTGTTGAGAGAGGGAAGGGATCTGATGATGCCCCTTCTATAAAAGCAAAAACCTTCACAGATGAAGGAGGAGATGCATACTTGGATTCTTCAAGAACACATGCAAATCATGAGGTATGTTTGTTCAAATCAGTTGCATCCTTTCATATGACTCCTCACAGGGAGTGGTTTTACTAATACGAAAGGTATGATGGAGGTGATGTTTTACTAGGTGATGATGCGACATCCAAAATCATAGGACAAGGAAAATCATAGATTATTTTAAGGATAAAAATTTATCTCAAACTATAGAAACCTTGGAGAATATTACTATTCCTTTATATGTAAACTATAAAATGTTTGGTGATATTTTTGTAAAAATATTCAAATTTCTAAAGATTTTATAAAGTTTTTATGAAATTTGGGTTTTTTCTCAGATAAACAATAACATTCTATAAAATTTGGGCGAATCATTTTTAGAAAAAATGGACATTGGTGAATCATTTTTTGGAAAAAAGCATGGAAAAAAATCCCATGGGTGATATATATCCCCTAAAATTTTCTATGAGGAGAATTCAAGTTAAAGCTCATGGATGGAAGGATTAGAACACTTCCTAGTGTTGTGAACATCCCAGGGTTGGGAAAAAATTTGATTTTTGTAAGAAAAATGGATGATGCAGGGGTAAAAACAATGTTTGCGAGAGAAACATGAAGGATGGTTTGAGGGGCAATGGTGTTTTTTATAGAAACTTTTTCCTGACTCCATGCATCTTTCTTGGATGGCCTTCCATTTCCTTGTGCAGACTTAAATTCCCCTTTTTGTTCACTCCAGAGCTAAAAATGCATATTTTTTTCCATATACATGACTTATTAGTTATACAACTCACGTATATGCAAGTTGCTCCACTACATCTTGCGTACATCGGGTTTGGTGCTCATAAATTAAAAAATATGTCAGGTTTCCATGACACGTCACATGATCCATGATTCTTGACCTTCCATATATTGGAAATGCTCTGATTTGACTCTTCAATTCCATTTGGAGGCTATAATTGAGTTATATCCAAACCTTGAGAACATTCAACACATCATTGAGAGAAAATATACTCTAGAAAAATTTCACTTCATATTGAGTCTGCATCCTTTTGTCCTTGAAAGTCTGAACTTCTTGTGTTCAACTTGGTTGTTGAGGACAAGTTGCAGGTATAAAGCTTTGGGTCGTGTTCTCAACGATGGTCCTCTTTGAATGTCCAAATGAGGTAGGATTCTAATCGTTTGAACAAATAAAACAAGGGTTGCATGGCAGCTTAGTCCTTTCCAAGTAGATTTGAAAATGGAGATGATAGTTGACACCCTATAATTATTGATGATGATGATTACTGTGAAACATGAACAATATGTTAACTAAGGGCTAGTTTCATAGTCTTGAAAGAAATCAATTTGTAAAGATTTTAAATGAAAAAAATTAACACTGATAACTATGCCATCAAAAAGATTTGAATTCAAAGAATTCAACTTAGACTCACAAGGAATGGAGGAAGACGTGCTGCTCAATGACACTTAGTTTATAGATTTGTCATATGCCGTATTGGCCAGGATCTTTGACCACATTTTTACTTTAATGTGGATGTTGTATAGTTTTGGGATTCACCTAAATTTCCTTCCAATTAAGTTAAGCTAGCCAAATGCAAATTGCATTTTAAAAATATTCAATTTTTCTTTTTGAAAATAAGCCTTTCAAATTTAATAATATATATTTTTATATAATATTTATTATATTACATAAGAAATATAATATAAATAATATATTAGATAATAAATATAACATAAATATAATGATGCATAATAATAAATACATAGTACAACTTTTTATATTTAGATGTGGTGGTTGGTGAAATTCATTGATTATGTAATTAATTCTACATATTGAAAGACATGAAGGAAGCAATAACACTTCAATTCTATCAACCAATTAGAAATGAGAAACAAAAATATTTTTATTATATCCAAAAATATATATTTGTTTTCCTATGTTAAACATTACATTACATACATAAATTTATGGTAAAAAACAAATTAATGTCACATCAAAAGCAAACTCATTGCTATAGTCCCATGGCAGGGACTAATAAAGCCCTTTAATTCCAAGAATAAGAGGTAAATAGAAGTTGCTGAAATTAATTTTAGCACATAGTATGAATGGCCTTAAAGTTGTTTCGGCAAAGTTCAAATGGTAACTAAGTATAAATATCCTTGAAAAGTCAAAGGTGTCAAAAGAGTCCAAAGTTTCAAGTATGTAAGTCATGAATGGTTGAGAGTTATGGATGTAAAGAGTCATATAAGTGATGAAGCCAAGAAATATGTTTAGTGTCAAGAGTCAAAGTTAAGAAAAATTTTGTTAATGTAATGAGCCAAAAACAATTTTAAAGTCTAAGAATGTTAAGGGTGCATGATCAGTTGTACCCAACACTCAAGGTTTAAATTTATGGTGAAGTGACTACAAGCGAAGAGTTGAAATTAAATTCAGAGTCTAGAGTCAAAGTAAAATGAAGTTAAGGTCATTTGAATTGTCAATATCAAAAGTAAGTCATGTCAAATCATGATACTAGTGTGTCAATTAAGTTTTCCAAGACTAATATAGGTGGATATTGGTAGCCCCCCACCTGTTCCACTAATTCAGAATGATTCCACATCTTGGCAGTTTTTCTACAATTTTTCAAGTCCCAAACTTTAGAGGTTGTTTTGAGTCCCTAAATGATGTTTTTTGACATGGTAGCACCTAGTATGTAGTCAGAGGTAGATATTGGGCCATTTGGAATATGTACTTCTTAGCTAGACCTTTCCGACGAGATACCAAGCACCCCAAATGGAGATTGTATACAAACGTTATTCCCCCAGGAAGTTGATGTATCAATTAATCACATCAAGGCCTACAAACCTTTTGGTGTTTCATCTTCTAGGGATAGGATTTTGGATGTTTAGGGTTTTCTCATTGATGATTTATGTTAAAATGAATTTTTTATCTCTTTTTAATCACCTTCTTGTGAATGAGCATAGCCGACACATCTCTCTCTTCATGGATAAGCTTGTTGGAAAATGTTTAACAGGAAGCATATGCTTGTCATTGATGGCAAGTACAACACTGATGATGGCTTGAGTACAACAACGATGATTAATAGGCAAATAGAAGATAAGTCTAGGAAGATCGAATGAACGAAGGCAACGCAACATTGATCAAGCATGATGAAGTCCCGTAAAGTTTGTGAAGTATTTCTGATCGTTGGATACCATCCAAAATTCCCGACAGAACGATGATCGTCAAATCTCAATGTAGACAAGAGGAGCATGAAAATATGGAGGATAGATCTCGGGCGTTAGAGCCAAGCGCCAGGTACGACCACCGTTGGATCGAGGAGAACCTGCACGATCTTTAAAGTGCAAGGAGTAGAGGGCTCACAAAATCCCGAAAGAAGGAGGACCGTCCATCTTCAGGCAGGACATGTGGAGATAGATCGTCATTTCGTTGACTAGAGAGTCAAAGGAACGATGTTCCCTAACCTCTCAAAATCGCGATATCTAAAATCGTGATCTAATCTCGACCATCGAATTAAGGTTGAATCTGGACTGTTGATTCCAGTCCATGTTGGAGTTTCGGGGATCGAGAGTTGGAGATGTCAAGTAATATCATTCACAGAAATCTCGATTTCGCGATATGCGAAATCACGACTTAATCGCAGTCGTTGAATCAAGATCAGATATGGACCATTGATCCAACTCCATATCGAAGTTTCATGAATCACGACATGAAGAGCGAAAAGAAACAATGCAACAAGAATTGCGAAATCGCGATTTAATTGCAGCCATTGAATCAAGGTATGATCTGGACCGTTGATCCGAGTCCATTTCGGAGTTTTGGAAATAGAGAGATGGAGAAGTCAGAGACTCTCAACATTAGGAGTCCCGAAGTGCCGAAATGCGAAATCCTGAAACAAGACTTGTCAGCAAACCTAAGAACACGTGGCACAACCAGGCAATGACAAGTGTCAAGCTAATTCAACACTTTAGGCACATGTAAGTCATGAATCAGAGTGACACGTGGTAGTATTCAACATGTGTCAATCCATGTGTGACAACAACAAATGTACACCACTTCGGAGTTTCAGAAATTGGGAGATGGACAGATGTCGAACGAAAAGGAGGGGCTAAAGGGAACGAGCCTTGGCGCATGGTTAGGTGGAGAATAGACGACAGGTGGGGAGGAGAATGATACAAAAGGTGACACGACAGGAATGGGGCCCTTCCTCTATACCCCACCATTCCAGACCCCCTCCCCCCCC
>JASDQU010295415.1:1909-14176 GCA_032191745.1 Picea mariana | reverse complement strand
TTTTGTATGCATTAGTTTTATTGTTGCCTTGTCTCGCAAACAGGTGCCTTTGATGTGGTTTACCTTCTTTTGACTATCTTCTTGGCAGTAATCTGTGAAAGGGAAAACCTACCTTGATCCTTTAACCCTTTGCCTTTCAAAACCCCAGATTGCCAGGGACGTCTCCCTTGGGTTTAGCCACCCTGAATAGAAAGAGCCCCCCATCGAGGTGACAGTGGGTGGGGAAGCTCTTGTTACGCCAGTTTGACCCTTACCTTTCAGCTACTTGACCTAGACTACAAACTGAGCGATTAACAGGCCTTACAGGAATGTGTGTGGCTTCGAATCTAAAGCAATACCTACACATGCGGTGGTCGAAAATGTTGAAGTACGCCTGAAGGAGTATCCA
Source organism: Picea mariana (assembly GCA_032191745.1). Lineage (NCBI taxonomy): Eukaryota > Viridiplantae > Streptophyta > Pinopsida > Pinales > Pinaceae > Picea > Picea mariana. Next base: position 13,788 of record JASDQU010295415.1, on the reverse strand, counting down.
GAGAAGATAGTCTGCATTGACATTGTGGTGGTTGATGTCCCAGACGTGTGGGGAATGTTATTATCTAGGAAGTTTGGCACGATCGTAGGCAGTTCCCTTGAGATGGACCTCACCTTTTTGCGATTACCTTTGAAAGATGGAACGGTGGGACGTCTGCTCAATGCGTCAATAACTGGGGACCATGTGCAGGATATTGTTCATCCCGTCAATAATCACAAAAAACAGAACAACATGATACGAACTCTTCAGAAATATTCTCCAAAAGGCATGCCCTTTGCAACAGAAGAAGACTTTGATCAGATTGAATGGCCCAAGAAAGAAGAATACTAACAACTACTAGATGAATTCAAGAACAAAGAAGTTGGGACGGTGAAGATATTGAAGAAAAATGAAGATGACGTACAGATTCGCCCGTCTCAACAAGAAGTCTTTACAGCAAAAGCCCACCCACCTCCCTCAGTACAGTACACCAGGGTTGTTCAGGGAACGACCAAATACAAAGTCAGAAAATATAAAGAGGGAGATATGGTATGGATGTGGGATACTCAAAAAGGAGAGCCAACTAATGTAAAAGGAAGCATGCAGTCATGGCTTGGACCCTTCAAAGTTGGAATGCAATCAGTTGATAACTCATGCTATTTGTCCACTTTGGAAGGAAAAAGGCGCCCATTACCTATCAGCGAGCACCTCCTTAAACCCCACCAACGTGGGGGGACCTGACTTCAAAGGTAAGTGAAGGTAAGTAGGCATTCTTCATGTATTATACCATTTGCATTTCATGTTAGTTTGCTTCCACATCTGCATATTGATTGTTTTATTTAAGTTTATATATATATGTTGGGGTGGCATTGCCGCCCTATTTTTGTTACTGATGCCCCTATCGAGTTGAACAGGTCTGCAGGTTATGCTAGAGATGTTGAGGTTCTCATGCGCTCTACGGTGAGCACATGTCCCCGAGTTGGAGCCAAATGTTATCCCCAATTTCTAAGGATAACTAGGAGATCATGTCTCAACGCCCACAGGTCCCAGACATGGAGTACCGAGAGCAGGATTGACCTGAGCATGGCCCTGGAGGGCCCATCCTTTTCTTCTTTCATCAGATTTGTCTTGTCAGCTGCAACAACATCCATCACCATCGGCTTGGTCATGTATCGGAAAAGACTCTTGCTCCATGAGGTAATTGGTCCATGTGTCACTTTTGATCATTATAACCTTTAAATGTATGCATCTAATTCCTTTTATTTCTGACGACTGCTTGGATCTTACATTGACCCACTTGACCATGCTTGGGGAGATTGACTAGGTACCCTAGCAAGCCTGTACCCATAGGTTTTGGTTTGGCACTGGGGGGTTTATGAAGAACCATCGTCCGCTCCCATCATACCATCACTTTTCCATCTTGTCTCCCGCTCATCTGTCCCATCCCCCTTGTCCGGGCATTAGGATGATCTGTTTGTGGGGTTGCACCTTATCTCGTGGGAAGAAGGGGCTAAAGACCCAGAAGGTAAAAGCAACTGGTAAAAGATAAAAGCCTAAAAATGAAACCTCAAGATGCTTTGCCCAGGGATCCCCGAGAAGGCAATAAAAAGCCTCTCAGCAAGAAAGGAGAGGGACCCGAAAAAAATAACAAACAAGACCTAATCAAGAGGATAGGGGGTCTCATCACGAGCCAGACTATTATGTTCATGGGTACCTAACAACATGACATTGCCACCATCTGGTTATCACGCCAGGGCAGTGACCTTTGGTTGCATGGCCAAGGAAAAGGGGGTCTCATCACGAGCCAGCCTTATCACCGCTGTGAAAGTACTTGTGGGTAACACTGTCAACTCTGGTCACCACGCCAAGGCAGTGTCCTCTGGTTAACCGTTGAATAAAAAGAAAAAGAAGAAGAAAAAGCAAATAAAGAAAAGAATAAAGGCAAAAGGGGCTTGGAAAAATTTGCATCAATGACAGGTACAGCTCGCCTTCTACAAAGGCACCCACAGGTGATATCATCCATCCCTGGTTCTCACTCTACCCGTATGTTTGGACATCCCTTGAACCACTTCACCTAGTTTACATGGCTTGGATGAAACCCCTTGGAAACTTTCCTTTCCTTATGGATGCTAGCCCAATAGGGAATCTTGTCCTTTTTCTCAACCTTGTATTGTAGGTTTTTGTAAGAGTCTTCGAGATATTGAATGATATATCAGGGCTTTTATGCATATGTTTGATAAAATTGATGATGAGATGTGATTGACATTGCTATGATCCCTGTGATTATTGAGCCCATGGACGGCATAGTTTTTGATGTGTAGGAACATGCCCAACGGACAGGTACCACATGGACCAGTACACATGGGGAGATGATTAGTTCGGACCTCCATGGGGCTGAAGAGCCCATCAGATGGTTGTTGAGACCCCATCAAGGGTAGAGACGGGACAATGTTTGACCGAGGTCTTGCACCGAACAAGAAGAGGACATTTGATCAAGGGCACTTTGGTTGAGCCAGACCTAGGGGAATCGACCCACTTGCAGTGGGACGTTGGCCCCAGATGACCCAGGACGTCACCAGGAGGCTTGTGACATCATCATGAGCGTATGGCAGATTGACAGGGTTGTTGGCACATGTGATAGTTTGGAAGAGTCTAAAGAGGGCTAATGTTTGGCTTCTGGATGCTGCATTGGCCCCAAAAAGGCCTAAGGTCTCCCTCGGGAGGGCTTGACGTCTCACTTTTTGCTCTTTAGGGTTTTAAAAGAACATTTTATGTAGAAATAGTATGATTTTGGTTTAAAGCCTTGTCGGCTAATTTTTATGACCTAAACTTAATTAAAGGTCATGATACAGTATATATTGAGGAGTTTTATCCTCATTTTGACATAACACACAACTCACTCTCCTAGTGAGATCTGATTTTTGCACCCTTGTTGGGTATTTCATCTTTTGAGTGAGGTGCACTTGTTGAAGGAAAGCTTTTCTTGGCATTTTTGGCATTTCTCTTGAAGGAAGGTTTACAACTAGGGTTTGCAATGCTATTTCATCATGATATGTAAGTGTTTTTTCTGCAAAACTTCTTAATTGAATGGTTGTAGTCTTATATTCTTGCATTTAATATAATTTTGTTGATGTTAAAACCCTAAGGGACAAACACATAAGTAGGTCGTTGTCTCATGTCCCCTAAGAGAGAAATTCTCAGCCATTGAAGGAAGGAAGGAAGGAACAGCCTAGCCATTGCTACACTCTTGTTACTTCTTCCCCTGTGCTAGCCGTGCCTTTTAAGAGTCAAGAAAGAGGAGACGTCCCAGGCCTAGGTTATCTACACCTAGGGTCGTCCTGCTTCTAGGGTTTGGTGATAGGGCCTTGCCTTTGCAACACTCTCCCTCACCTCACTCTCTTGTCTTGACTTATCTTTTATGCTAGCTGTTTTGCCAAGTTTGATATCAGATAGTTATATGAAGTACTAACCCATTGAATCATAGCCTGCATGTATTGTTTTACTGTTGCTTTGTTCCAGGCAGGTGTTCTCATTTGGGCCTACACTTCATTATTGGTTGTTTAGCCGGACTGTCTGATCTTGGTTGTAACCTATGAGGAGGGATTTTTACTTGGACCTTTACACCTTAGCCTCTTCAAAAACCCAGGTTACCGGGGACGTCTCCCCTGGCCCTAACTTCCCTAAAGAGAAAGAACCTCCCCATTGTGGTGACATTGGGTGGGGTAGGTTCCTGTTACACCAGTTTGGCCTCTATCTTCTAGCCATTTGACCTAGCTACAAACTATGCGATAACAGGATGTTTGGGCAAGTGGTGCAGTAACAGGGAAATGTAGGTCTTACCTGTGGGTGCCTTTGTAGAGGGTGAGTTGCACCTTGCCATGGATGCAATTGTTTCCTAGCCCATTCAATGCCTTTTTACTGTTTCTCTTATTGCTTTTTATTTCAAGAGAATAGCTGGAGGACACTGCCCTGGCATGGTGACCAGTGGTGACAGCGTTACCCACAAGCATTTCACGGAGATGAGAAGGTTGGCCCGTCATGAGACCCCCTTTCTCTTGGCTATGCCACGAAGAGCCACTACCCTGGCGTGGTGACCAGATGAATAGTAGTGTCATACCGCTACATGCCCATGGACCTAATAGGCTGGCTCATGATGAGACCCCCTATCCACCAAATAGGTCTTGAGTTTTATTTTATTTTATGGGTCCATCCTTTTCTTGCTGAGAATCCTTTTATTGCTTTCTCGGGGATCCTTGGGCGAAGCATCTCAAGGTTTGATCTTGGCTTTTAGCTTTTTGCAACTACTTTTACCCTCTGGGTCTTTAGCCCCTTCTTCTCACAAGGCAAGGTACAACCCTTACTAGCTTGGTAAACCCAATGCACGAACCAATTTAGGGGATAGACGAGAGGGAAAATGATAAAAAGTGATAAGTATGGAAGGAATGGACAATGACCTTTCATATACCCACCCATTAGCAACTCATCCATAACGGAACCAACTTGCTAGGGCACTCTGTCATCCCCCCCAGGTATGGAGGCACTGAAGAAGAAGGATGGGCTCTCCAGGGCCAAGCTCAAGTCAATATGGTTCTTGGTACTCCATGTCTAGGACTTGTGGGCCTCGAGACATAATCTCCTTAGTTATCCCTGGGGTAGGGGTTAACAAGGTGCAAGCCAGGTATTATGGTGAGTGTCTTTTCAATATTTGAGGCGTTTGATTTTGTTGCATTTTAAACTAATTTTCATTATGTAGCATCTGCTTCGAAATTATGCTCTTTGCCTTGTTTCACCTTGGTGGTTGACATTGTGCCCTAGTAACTGGTCACAATTAAGGATAGATTTGTTGTTGGGAGGTCCCCTTAACAGGTCATCGTATCATTCCTGACCATACTTGCCAATTTCCACGCTTCATCCCCTCATCTCCTTATCTTTTGGGATTTTCCAGTGTACTGACCCAAGAAGGGATTTGTCCCTCATTTCATGGGAAGAAGGGACTTAAGGTATAGAGGGAATGTAGCTGGCAAAAGATAAAAGCCATATTATGAACCTTCCAAATGTTCGCCCAAAGAGGTTTGTTGACCACCTATTTCAACCGGGTGTCAACGTCACGTATCATGAAGATATGTACCTCGTGGTATGACAAGTTTGAAGACTTATGGCTGAGCAGGGCATTTTTGTCCCCGGCACTTCTTTCTGTGTCCACGGAATGTTCGCTCTCCTACTTGAGATAATTTTGTAATATGTTAGTATGGGTCAAGTTTTATTTAGTTGCCTAGGACTTTATCATTAGGAAAGTCCTTTCATCAAGTGTTTTTTTTACTCTGGTAATTAATCTTGCTTTTCAGCTATTTTAATTACTCTTGAGATTTTCACTCAATAATCCTCCAAAGTGGTCAAAGGGGTTCTAATGATCGAGCCCAATGGGTGATTAAGGTCTAAAAAAGTTGTAAATGACCATGCTAGACATCTCCTAGAGTCTTGCGGAATTCCATTAAGTTTTGATAAGATTTTTTAATAATTAATTTTTTTCGTAAATTGGAAATTTTAATTATTTTTTATTTAAAATGTAAAAATTTGGTCCTTGTGGATTTTGTATAGGGGTGTGAGTACTCAAATCAAATGGCTTATGACCCCCTATACCCTTGGACCAAGTTTCAGCTCAATTGGACAAGTTTTGCTAGGTCATTGTACATGAAGAGTCCAAGTCAGTCCAAAGTTACCAAATAATTGGCTAAGGTAAAAAGCCAAAAATTTGTAAAAATGTCTAAAGTCATGAGAGAGAGTGGGGAAATGATTTCTAATGTATTTCCTAAGTTGGAAGAGTGAAAATAAACTTAGAAGACTCCCCCCATGCCAAGTCAACAACCAAAAGTGGGTCTCCCTAGTGAAAAGTGCGCCCCCCTTCTTCATGAACTTGGGGGAAAGTAGAAATTAAAGTGAAAAAGTGTCTAAAACCCTAAGTGCACCCTTTCTATAGCCTAACATCATGTTTGAACAAGAGGAAAGGGGTTTTCCCCCTTCACACCTCACCCCTCAAACCCTAACTCACTACTAAAAAGCTAAAAGTGTGTCCTCCTTTACTTGTTCTCTCTCTCTTGGATGGGTGACACTTTTAACTCATTTGAGAGGGGTCTCTCCTCTCTCCTTCATTTAAAAGAAAGCCCCCTCTCCTCATTATGCCAAAATCCCTCCCTACTTTCTCTCATTCTCTCCCATTTTTCTCTTGTAATTTTGGTGTCATTTGGTAACCTTTCTTGGAGCAACAAAGTGAAGCTTTGAAAGATCTTTTGGTGGTTTTTGGTGTTTTCATGGTGTATTCTTGGTTTTATTGGCTACTCTTGTGTGATATTCACTCTTGGTGAGGTAACATTGTAGGTTTTGTTATTCTTGCTTCACATTGTTTTACTTGAAGAACCCTAAGCAAAGTATTTTCTTAGGGATAAATATGTAGTAGTATTGCAATAGATTTATGTGATTTGTTTTTATTAGAGTTTACAAAGTATTTTGTAGGCCTCTTAAAGGAGCTCACCTTCTTGCCTCATTGTGTAGTAAGGGTTTACAGATTTGCAGGTTGCCAAAGCTTGGAGGAGGAACTCCAAAATCTCCATTTTGCTTCAATTAATTTTCTGTTTTAATTTCAGCCCTTTATTTGTTTATTTTTTGAACATATAATCATCATAATCTTGCTAAAAATTCCAATTTTCAAGTTCAAATTTTTTCTGTAAAATTAGATGTACATATGCCAACATAAAACTAACATATTTTGGTGATTTTTAGCATTTTCCAGCAAGCTTTCTTTGTTGTTTTATGTAGGTTTTCACCACAAAAAGAGGAGTTGTTGTCCGAAATTGGCAACTAGAGGCTCAAGAGAATATCACTAAGCTTTGGTGCAAAGCCCCTCTCTCACTCTCACTTTCTAAAGCTATTGTAAGCAGTCCAAGAGAGTCTCTTGGGCTTGCACTTTCTATTTCTTTCCAAGTTTAAAATCTGTAAATTATTTTAATAACTTTTGACCACACCTTGCATGTGAGTGGCTATGCCATCCTACAAAATCGTGTTGGCTAGTGTTTAAAATTTCCTTTTATTTTGCAAAATAAACAAAATTTACCCCGTATTTGCCCCGTATTCCCTCCCCTTGCCACTTTGTGGATCTTAGGTAATAAGAAAGGTCAAAGGATTGAGTGGAAAATTTAATTAGGCACCCATTTCTATTATTGTTTGGCACTAAAATAAGGTGACTTGTGGAGGCTAGAAGGGCTAGAAGGGGTTGAAACCGGGGACAATTTCACGGCACTAAGTGTCATGCTTGTTGAGCGCCCAAGCACTTTGGACTTGACCTCTGAAGCTAGGGGAGAACCTTGTTGTTCTCTTGATGAGCACTCGGCATTTCCTCTTAGCTAAGGGATAAGGACTTGGGGTAGTCACATAGCTTAGGCTTGCAATTTTCTCATCTAAACCCCTAAGCTAAAGAGAGACTTAAAATTAACTAAAAGAAACCTACACACTTACACAACATTTATATTTCCTTGCAATTTATTTTCAAGTATTTACATTCTATTCATTTTTATGCAAGTTATTTTCATGTCTAAATATTTATATTGACTTAGTTATAAGCATTTTTTATTTATTCATTGTTGTAAAGTAATTGTATAAAGTTATTTTTTAATTCAGTGTGTAGATAGTTCTCAATTTGTTTTATTCTTGTGAACTTATCATTCTTTCATATATATTGGAATAAGTGGAATTTTTAGGCACTGGCCCAATTGTGATTTAATAAATAAAGGTTTGTTTGTCATTGAAACATTGCATTCTGCATTGCTGCTTGTCATTGGGTTGGATATCATTAATCAACAATTTAATTAACTCMTAGAATTTTAATAAAACCTTCACATAGTTTAAGAGGGTCTACCCCCTTGGCTTCCCTAGGAGTGAGCCTAGACGGAAGGAGTGCAGATTGAGGTGACAGTGGGTCTAGATTCAGGTTTGTGTCTCCAAGGACACACCAAGTGGGTTCGAGACTTCTCCACGTTTGTAGGTGTTGGACCTAGTGTCATTGATGTATTTTCATTGATGTCAATAGACGATGTCATTGATGTGATGATAAGTTGGTATGACAAATTGTCATCGATATCAACAGTATTATGGTTGATGTCAAACAGTTGGACAATGTGCAGAGATAAAAGCTCAGGAGGATTAGCGAATAAAGATCAAAGCTCAGAAGAGATGGCGCAATGAATTGCGGAGAGCGAAAGAAGAATTAAACGACTCACTAGTTATAATCCTACAATCGGTCTAGATCGTCAGATCACATAAACTCAAATATCGACGACTGTGGTTGATCCAACAAACGATCAGATTAAGTCGGATTAAATCGTGACCGTCGGATGCACAATCGCCAGATCAACGGCAGGAATAGATTGCGTAGATCGAAAGGAGAATTAAATATTGTGCTATTTCCAATCCCGCAATCAGACAGGACCGTCAGATCTTATAGCTTCGAAGATCAACGATTGTGGTTGACTCACCAACAACGCACAACTTCAAATTGCGAAGTTTGGCTGACGAGTTAAATCAATCGCAAGTTGTGGTTCTGAAATCATCCTTGATCATTAATCTTCTTCGAGAGTCTTCACGACCGTTGGATCACCTTATAAATGGAAGGATAGGATAAGCGGGGAAAAACGATTGAGAATTCGATTATCCGAATATCCGTCAGTCGTCGGATCACTTTAAGTGGAAGGATATGATAAGCAAAGATGGAGGGTCGTTAGACTTAAACCAAGGCAAAGCAGCATCGCAGACAGATCAAGTCGTCGATCTAAGATCTTGATCTGAACCTGCAAAAACCAGCAAGGTATCATTGCTGGAAACGCTACACACAACAAGCAAAGTGAAGGAAAACTTTTGCTTTTTTAGGGCAAAAGTTTTCCGCAAGAAAATTTGATAAAAATTTGATTTAAGAGACCAATCTTACTAAGTTAAACTAGCTGAAATATATATGAATGAACAGCAATAGATAGAAGAGTAAGAGTAGAGAGATATGGAGTGTATATGTGTCTCAAGGGAGCCTTCTTCCTTGAGGTATTCCCAATGAAGCCCTTTAAGCTAAACCTACAAAACTTGAGAGGTGATGTGCATACAAGAGATAATATGTTGGATCTAATAATAAGATGACATTTCAATCTTATCTAGCAAATCAAGACATATAGATCTACAAGAGCATGCATTCATAGATCTACCCAAGTAACATTTTACCTAACATCCAATGTGTGCAATCACCAACCAAATTCAAACAAATTTACCTCATAAGTATGGCAAGAACAAGAACATGTATAGCTCTTCCAATTATCCTCCAAAGCTTCTCTTTTATTATTACTCAAGACAATGGATCTTGGAGAGAACTTACTCCAAAACACTAATAGCCTAAGAATGGAAATGATGGAACAAGAGAGAGAGAGAGTGGAAGAAATCAAGTAGCATAACATTAGCTCAAGATATGGTGAGTTGGGAGTGAGGAGAGGGTTCATTTTATACTTGGAGAGGCAAACTCACTCCTCTTGGACCAATGCCAAGTGTCCCACACCAAGCAAAAGAGGAGATCCCAAGGCTAGAGCGCACCACCTAGGGTTTAGATCTTAGATCTAGGGTGTAGAAGAGTATGGGAGGTGTTGGGATCATGCAAAGGGTAGTGGGAGGCTATGGGATTCGTGCCAAGGGAGTGGAAGAGGTTTAATAATTTTTTAAAAATCATTTTTGGAATTTTCCAAGTGGAGGGGGGTGTAACTCTCCTAGGAGGGCGCACCACTTGGAGGAAAGGGAAGAAGGGGAGGCAATAAATGCAAGAAAAGGGAGTGGAGATGGGTTAAGAAGGGACGTGGGAGGTGAGGGAGAGCACACCACCCAAGAGGGAGGCTCGTCTACCAAGGAAAACCCAAGGGGCCATGTCCCATCCTCAACGAGGGTGTAACTTCCTTAGGAGGGTGTCACATTTTTAGTGAGGTAAGAGGGTGAGAGGGGTGAAAAGGTTAAATCAAGGTCGGGTGGGTAGGTTAGGTTTAGGAAACCTCTCTCTAACCTTTATCCATCATTTAACATCATTTTAACTCATTATTACATTTTTTACATTTTTGCTATGTTTGGACTTTAGCAATTAAAACTATTGTTTTTGACTAACTGACACTCTAGGTGGACAAACCCATAGCAAAATTTGTCCGACCAAGCTGAAACTTGGTCCATGGATGTGGGGGGGGCTATTCCATTTCTTTTGAGCACAAATACCCCTATCAAAAGTCCAAGGACCTAGTTTTTACAATTTTTACTCAAAAATAATTAATTAATTAAATAATTAAACCTCCAAACTTAGGGAAATTTAATTAAAAATTAATTAATTAAAAAAAACTAATCTAGACTCGACGGAATTCCGCGAAACTTTCTAAGATGTCTTGCATGGTCATTTACAATGATTCCCTACAATAGTTACCAAAAGATAAGCCCACTAGAACGTCCTTCACCACTTTGGAGGAATTATTGCAAGTGTGAGAGAAAAACTCAAGGGAAACCAATAAGGCTGAAAAGCTCAATTGATAACTTGAGAATAAAAAACCCTCGGTGAAAGGAACTCTCCCAGTGAACCGATCCCAAGGTAACTGACCTAGACATGACTCATGCAGACCTATTACATTATTAACCCACGCAAGGGTGCAGAAATTCCAGTTACAAAAATAAGTGTTGGGGCCAAAATGCCCTGTAGAACCAAAAGTCTTCAACAAATTTGCATTTGATGATGCATCTCGACATGGCACATGGAGTTGACCACCTATGTTGGAGGGGCGGTCAATAGGGTCCACTTGGGAAACAGTCCTAAACTTGAGGTATGATTCACCCAATAGGTTGTTTTGTCAACCCTCCCATACCTAAACTTGGAAAATTGCATAGGGTCTTTGAGCACTTGTTAAGTTTGATGAGGTGGTTTTTGATGCACATGCTTGGGTGACTCTGTTATTGATTTGATTTACTTATCATGATGCATTTGACTTGAGATCCTTGGAGGGCATATTCATTTTCTTTGTAGGACCTTGCTTGGTGGACAGATTTTGAAGAACAAACCTAGTTTGGGCTTCCTTGGGGTGTGAAGCCCACAAGATCGATACCATGTCCCACACACCAGACGATTTAACTGCAAATATTTAACAGAATATGTAAAGGAAAGACAAAATGATCTAGAAAACAAACTAGTTTCAGAGATCATATCTGCATTAACAATTGAAATACAAGTAATCAAAACAACATCACCTCACAAATTTGAGCACATGACAATTAGCATCCACAGACTTGTACAATATACCTTCTTGACCCCAAAGCCTGATTACTTCAAAAGAGAATTATTACAATAGTACAACAACAACAAGCTATGTCGAAACACCCATTAGCTAACAATGGAGAGGTATACTTGCTTTTATGCAAAGAGAAGGAGCCATTTCCAAGGAAGAGGGCAAGTCATCTAAGAGAGATGGGCGCCATGTGTGAGGAGAAGTGGATGACCACTCAACCAAAACAAGAGGTAAGGCACCACAACACCAAGCTAGATGGAACGAGTGGGTGACATATGGCTAAGAAGAGGTGGCGGACCTCTTGGGATTGACGTCTCTCTATGAGAGTGCGCCACATACCAAGAGGGAGGGGCACACCTCTCATTGAGAATTCCTCCACTCAACACATCTCACCATTAACTCACTTTTATTTTCCACTTAACTCATTCACTCACTCACAACTCTCCAGTGCCACTATCACTCAGTGTACTAAGAGAGAGGATGAGTTAACTCAAAACATGTTCTCGACATGTTTTCTAAAAAATAGAAATGTTGATTTATTTGTCTTTTTTCACCTTTTTCGAGTAAAAT
>JASDQU010295402.1:0-13028 GCA_032191745.1 Picea mariana | reverse complement strand
TGGACCTGGAAAATTTATCATCCTCACCTTCATTTTTGAAGACCAACTAAAATTGAGCAGGAACTCAGTTTCTCCCTGGTTACTCCCTTTGTTAACATGTTTGTACGATTTTGGATAGTATGTATCTTTTCCAACTTCAAATGTCCATATTCCAAGACAGATCGTATGAAATGGTACCCGATTTGTATATGCTTAGTATTTGAATGGAATACTGAGTTATTTTCAAGATCAATGGAACTCTCACTCTCACAATACAACCTTCTATTCGTCTTCTTCTTTCCTAATTCCTCCATAAACCTATGTAACCAAATCATTAATTTACTAGCCTCTATAGCAACAACATACATTTATTGTGTTGTTGAAAGTGAAACAACCTTTTGTAGGTTTGAAATCCAACATATTGTTGTTCCATATATGGTAAAAACATACCATGTGGTGATCCTCCTACTATTTTTATCACCTACCATATCTGAATCAACATATCCCTGTAGAACATCGTATGAACCTCTAAAACATAATGCATGAGTAGCAATACCTCTCATATACCTGAGAATCCACTTTATTGTCTCCCAATGTTATTTACCTAGATTGTTAGTATACCTACTCATAACTCCCATTTCATGTGCAATATATGGTATTGTGCAAACCATCGCATACATCAAGTTGCCAACTGTTGATGAATAAAGGACCCTAGAAATGTATTCTATCTCCTCATGTGTCTTGGGACACATTTCCTTAGTTAATTTGAAATTGTTGGCCAAAGGTGTACTATTTAGTTTTCCATTCTACATTATAAACCTCTCCAACACCTTCTTTATGTACTCACCCTGAGACAACATACTCAAATGCCTAAAATATTTAAATGACACTCACCATAATACCTGACTTGTACCTCATGGAGCAAGGCCTATATCCTTATGGGAGCCAATAGGTGTGGTGGATGCCATCTGCAAAATCCTAACTTATGTGGTAGTGAGTGTTAGGATATTTAGACACTTATGATTTAGTTAAGATCTACTTGGTCTAATGCGTCGTTAGGTAAAATTGTGTTTCTTAGTGTGTTTATGTAGTATGCACTAAAATGCATTTGTAGTTAGGAAATCCAACGGTCACGATATGTTCCCGACATAGAGTGATCCAATGGTTCATATTCTTCTCGATCTTAACAACCATTGATATGTGGCTTAACACCTGATTGGTCCATGATCTCTATTTAAAGAGCATGGAGGGTCATTTGTCCATGATCGATTGTGAGAAACTTGTTCAGGAAAAGATATGAAATGACCTTACTCAATCATTTCCAGATTCTTCTTTGCGAAAGAAGAATATATGGGAATATCACCCTATGTTTATAGCCCACAAAAATAACATCCTAACTCACAAGTATTAATTACGAATGCTTAGGTTAGTTTTTTATCAACAAAAATCTTGTTGGAAATTCACTTCTTATGTAATTTTATGAACATATCAGTTGTTGAAATGAATGTAAAGATATAAGAAAAGTCACCAAGACGATAATCAAGAGAGATGAGACATAAAGAAATCCTTTATTTCATTCAAATTCACCAAAGAGTCATTTTGTTTATAAAATCTCATGCATAAATTTTGGACCAAAGTAAAACCTAGACATCCCCGTTGGAACATACAAAAGGACCTTTGATAGAAAACCAAAAAAGAAATATAAAAGCTGGATCAACTTTCCACAGATTGCTTCCCACTCAAATCTACACAATAGCCTTTGTCAGTCATGAAAACTAATTCAAAAAAAGACAAGTCTACACAGACTATCAAAGATAGATCAACACCTCTAAAAAAACAAGTGTCTAAATGATGTGATTCAACCTTGAATATTGTTGTCTACAACAAGACCCTGCTATCATAAAAGAGAATTAGGCTTGTGATGAATAAATGAATGAATGAAAATTGAATTATCTCAACATCAAATCAAAGAGAAAACCTTAGTATGCTTCAACTTTTATCCTCCTCTTGTTCCTCCATTTCATTTTGCTTTTAAAAAATTAGAACTGGCTGAAGTAATTGAACCAACTCATTAGTTAAGTTAATTAAAAGACTCAAGTAACTTTAGTTAGGGGGAAGAGTAATAACTATAATAAGGGTCATAAATAAATAATAACTAGTAGGTGGGACACCTTGTGACTCTCTTTAGGTCATAACAATCATAACAATCATAACATAACCCTTAGTTAAGTAAAACACACCTCCTTGTGTCTCCCATCAACATATCCACTTTTGGCAATTTAAGCTCATGAAATTTGAAATTATTACAAAAATAATACTCATATATCCAAAATAAAACATGTTGTCCAAAGATCCCTGAAGTCAACTATCATAAAACAATAGATAAAATAAAACTCAAAATCCATATCTCCTAATCTTTGATGAAAACCTTCCTTGATTGCTGTTGTCACCTCTTGATTTTCTTGAATTTTCCTTTGGTTGTGTTGAGCCTTTAGGCCTAATCTAGCTTATCACGTGGGAACAATCATTCCTCAAATACATTCGGGAAGAAACGAATTTTTCAGAGCTATTGGAGGGTGAGGAAGAGGCAGCAATGGCTTTTCCTTTATTAAGGACATGGTGGGCTTCAATTTTCAATCTCTTTCTAGCATGGTATGATTGCACTGGTGAGTGTTCAATGGGAGCTTGGAAAATAGGGTTAATAGGAGAAGGAGGAGGCAATGACAAGTTGGGCTAGCCACAATGTTGGGAGACTGTCATGTTGGAAATCTCCTTCCATCCATCATTTTCAGGGACCTTGGATTGTAATGATACATGAGGAGGTACAGGGATACCAAGGGCTTGCGGGGCTTGGAAAGGAGGCATTTCAAGCCTAGGTTGGACTATTTCCTGCCCAATACAATTGAATAATTTGGCATGAAACAATTGGTCAAGCTCTTTTGAATCAACTTTAAAATGTATGGAGAACATGGGCCTTCTCGGGCATTGGTTCCAATTACCTCTACCTATGTTTCCTCGTCCATGGCTACCTCGACTAAAAAAACTCATCCTGCATGCATGATTGATTATAAAATAGTATTCTAAATAAGCATACATGACAACTCTTAAAAATATGAAATAGATTTGGCTCAACAATGTATCCGACTCATGCAATCCAATCCATACAAATTCTTTTACTGTTAATCAATGAGCAAGGGGGTGAAAAAGGGTTCTAGGATATGTGAGGGATTTGTATTGAGATAAAATATGATATCATGAGGGGGAAAAAGACATGGTCACTGCTCAATGACAACAACAATCAATTGAAAATAAAACCAATAAAACATCACTATAATCCACACAAGACACTGCCACTTTCAACTGCCTTAACACTGAAATTGTCTTCACTGTAATCAATATCAAAACACAGAGTGAAAAAATGAAATGGGAAGGTGATTGGATTTGTAATTAGCGGAAAATGAATCATGGAAGGGAAGAAAGATGATTATTTTTCATGAAATTAATAAATTTATCCACAAAACATTCTGTGAAAAGAGATGCATCAACCATCAATCATTTTGATGAAATAACAATTTATGTGCATTTAACTAGTTCTATGTTCATAAACAAATATCAAACATAGTGCCACCACAAGACATTATTTATTCCACACAATTTGTAAGGGGTTTTGTTCTTTTCATTTACATTCCTTTCATTTTATAACAATTTTTGAACAATAACCATTTCCAATCTGTAAACCATCAAAATCAACCACTGCCCATACATTACTTCAATCAACAAATATACTCCAATTCATGTTTCCAAAAATAACAATGAAATCACAATATCACTTCCATCGGGTCTATCATTTTGAATACAATGACATTCATTAAATATATGTAGGTAGTCACCCAATAATCAAGATCAAATTCCCAAAACCCGAATTGACAATTAAACTATCAACAACCACCATTCCAGCACAAGATATTCACTGAATAATTCAATCATACAAGTGTAACTCCATCACTGTACAAGCCCAATCTAATGTGATTGTAAAAACTGGTCCACCTATCCAACCGATGAGGTATCAACAACAAGCTTGTCTCAACAATGATCGGGTTGCAACAAAACATGCTTAAAACCCTATGGGTATCCATGAGTCTGAAAAACCAAACCATCTATGTTATACATAGTGCACAACCAACAAAACAACTCGATGAAACATTTCCACTTAACACAACAAACACACAATCACGACATTAACTCAACCCATCATGTTGGTCCATTGATTTAATACAATATTGTTTCAATTTAGTCACATCGTAATCGAATATGCTATGCAAACTTAGTCTTATACAATCGAACAAACATAAGGATGCAATGGATACATTCTCTACAGTCATACAGTTCAATAGTCATTCAGCCCCAAAGAAAACCATAGTTACCACCCATTACTTTTTTTTGCAAAAGCATGATACACACAAGGCAACATGCGTGAGAAACATCAAGAATTTGTAACCAATGCCAGCTAGTCATCCAAATAATTATTAGTGTGAATACTAGTGACTGTGTATCAACCATCAATTTTCCACTATCATAAAAAATTCAATCAGCCTAACAAGTTGTGGCAACTATGCATACCCCCGCATCGAATAAAATTGGGGCAGAGGCCTTCTCCATTAATAATGTCGAGTTATTAACATAAGGGGAGTGACTATGTGTTTTGAAATTTCAATTGGAAATGTCAAGTTTACCACTATTATAATAGAGTCAGTGACAATATACCAACCAACATGACTGTGACATGAGCAACTGGTCAAGCCTGTGCTCAAATTAGTCAAAAATTATACCACCAATCAACCATAACCAAGTCGTAAAACCAATAGGCTAGGCTGGACTTCTCTATCAATATTCATACTAGAGGTCAAAGGTTTGTTCCGTATCCAACATAGGGAGAGAAGAGACACTCTTTTTAATGGTGAAACTCCAAGGAAACAATGAATATAGGAAGAACCATGACTCATTCATGGATGGTTACAAATCCATGACATGGGCTATAACTGAAAAGGTAGGGTTCTAGTTTGACCTGTCAAAGGTTATTTAACGCACGCAAGGCATAACCCTCATGCTCTTCTATTAAACAACCACAAAAAAGAGGTGAATATAGGTCCGAGTAAGAACATGATAACCCATCTCGTGACACTTAGTGGTGAATTCAACCAATGCCAAAGTGAACAAAACAAAGTGACGCTGAAATCCTTCAACCATTAAACCCATGAAAGCCAAAGACTAGATTTAGTGATAGTGCGTGAAGATAGATATCCACCCAAGACTAAAAGAAAACCCTCCAATTAAACCAGTAGCAATAACAAAGAGCTATCACCCAAGAAGACCAATAACTTCTATGAATTCAAAATTATTATAGGAAGAACCATCTACTCTTCATTCCAAGAACCAAATTTCACACAGTTGCAACACATAGGAAAACACAAACCAATACACCTGAGCCAGTAATCATTTCATAACCAGATCAAAGTCATGAATGGCCAAAAAAAAGGACATACCTGTAATTGAATTCCTTAAAATGAGAGTTGGTCAAGCGGTTCCTCCCTGTTAAAAATCTGGATCATAAACATAGAAACAAGATCGAACAATAGCCCGACTAGGGTGGCGGCTAACATGAGGAGTAAAGGTGACATGTAGTAAATCCACGTCGCCTCCACCCACAATGCATTAATTCATCAGTATATGCCAACACATTCTTCATTAACCATTAATCAAACCATGTATCGAAACCATCACCACATTAAAAACCAATAGCGCGACATATGCCATAACATAATTCAAGTCCCATATAATTCAACCATTCACATAACCAATAGCACTACTACCTTTTCAAATGCCCCACCAACATTTCATACCATATGCGTATTAACCATATAACCCAATCAAAATTTCATATGCATTTACTTGCTAGCTCGGGTTTAACAATAATCATTAAGTCTTCTCGTGCATGTAGTATAGTTTAGGATAGCTTTAAATTATTCCCCTTTGCACTTGTTTCTCATTTCCTTCCAATTGGTCGCATGTAGTATTGCATAATTGGGTCCCTTTTATTTGAATTTTTTATAGTATTTTTCCTCTCTCAAAAGTTCTCTTCATGTAATTTCACTAACATGTTTGTTGTGCAGGTTCGATAAGAACAGAGCAATGACATTAATGAATAGCATAGGTTGTAGTAACATAAGGAATCAACACTTCATAAGCTCAAATCATAACCAATAACAACAAGATTTTATCAACCATGTAGGTCGTCTCGCACATCATCATGTTGACGGGCGAAATTGACCGTCCATCAACTGAGAGAGTGGAACCGGTCCGGGGTTGTCTAATAACCCAAGCCGTTTGGAATGAACCACCCTGACGGGTTTAACGACTCTGTTGGCTGTTCTAAGGTTCTAAGAAAACCAAAGACAAAACTAATCTAAACTAACTAATCTAACTAAAACTAAATAAAACAAACTAAATACAAGAAACTAAACTAACTAACAATAAATAAAACAACTATTACTAATACTAAAACAAACTAATACACTAATCTAATTAAAACAAACTACTAAATAAATTAAATAAGACTAATTATAAACTACTAATTACTATTACACTAACTCTAATAATTAGTTATCTAATTACTAATTGAATTACAACTTATTCACAAATATACAATATCTACAACTTGTAGATTTGAATAAAACCTGTAAAACTCATTTGATTTCTGCCCTAAGACAACGAGAGATATTTTTGATTTTTATAAATAAGAAATAAAACTTACTAAAATTAAACAATCTAATATACTAATTCTATATATATATCTAACTAAACTTATATCTAAACTAAATTACTAATAAATATACTTAAATAAAGAAATGAAAAACTGACCTGGAAACGCTCCCAATTTGTCCTGTGTATGATGACTTCGAAGCTAGTCGGAGGAAGGAAACTCGCACCGGTTAATCCAGAAGCTTCTTGTAAACGATAGGCTATGCTGCTCTCTGATTTGTTTACAGGACAAACAAGACATAAAAAATCATAACAATTATATGATTTATAAATCTCTGCAATAAGGGAAACCTGTTATGCAAAAACTTATACTTGATAATTCAAGTTATGAAGAAGAGAAATATGTCATTCACAAACTGAATCAAGCAACTTCTATGTTTTTTAAATGCTGGAAGAAATCAGATATGGATTATAGTGATTAAATCATATCATTTGCAAAAGACTAAGATAGCTAAATTAGTCATTAACCAAATGCAAATAGATACACATAAACATAAAACAAAATGTTGATATCATGAAAAGCTAAAGCTGTAGCAGAATATCAAATTCTATCTTAGTCTGTATTAAAATTCCATATCCTTGTTCTCCCACGAATGAGGATGATCATTATTACAAAAATAATAAGTATTTATAAGTTTCTCCACAGGGTAAAACCTCCCTGTGGATAGTATCAAGTTGTTTACATAATCTGGGAAAATATCCCCAAGATCAATTAAACTAGGAAATTAAAATACAAGTAAAATATCTCAAATATCCTCTAACTGCTCATCAAATCCAATGCCATTTCAAATTCACCTGAAATGGACCATAAATCACAAATTAGAGATATATTTTATTTATAAAACAATAAAAATTTGATCCTACAAACTTAGCTACAGAATCATCTGATTCTGTAGCTAGTCTAAAATAACATACAGGATCAGAATTGAAATCAAATCAAATCTTTTTTTAAAAGAATTAAATCCAATTATCTTCCAATGATTACTTGAAAATGAATCAAAATGATTTTATCATTCATCATTAAACATGATCAAAATGATTCAATTGAAAACAGAGATAGGAATACTCTGTTCTTTCGTTACCACAACATCGGGTAAATGAGTCACAATCGAACAACAATAAGATTGTTTCATATCCAATTGAAAAATATATCATATGTAATTGTTGAACAATAGATACAATCTGATCCAACAAAATCACTTTCCACTTGTTATAGTTATAACAATATAGCAAAAGATTCATATCGTTTAATCAAATACAAAGATAGAAAGATTGTTTTGATTATGGGTAAATGAAATCATACGTAATAGCATCAATCAAACAGAATTTGTCATAGATTTCGATCACTGATATTTTCACAGTCAGTAGACAAGATCAATTAATTATGATCACAACCATAATAGAATCGACAGAAGTGATAATTGTAAACTTGGCAAACAATCGAAACAAATCATGACTGAGTTTAATATAGAAATAAATCATGAATCTAGATATAGTCAATCTCGTTCTACGAATCAAATTCAAACAGAGTATCCATTGCTATTACAAATCCAATTGATAACATGGTCGAGCTAACAATAAACCAATGCGAATTAACCGGCTGGGTTGTTATCATAATCGTTATGAATTGAATCTATTCACGATTTGGGTGTGTTTGTATAGAGTCACATTGGAAATGATCCGGATTGTACTCCTGTTGCCCGAAAGTCATATGGGACATAAAACCGTAACAATTAACCATATCAAAATTGTTGCCAATCATACCGTATGCATTACAACGAAATCGAAACGAAATGCGATTGTGTTCTAAATTGGATATGAGAAACACTTCATGTCTTGAATAGGTACAAATAAATTCGATTGACAGTAGAGCATTCATTTTGATTCAATCAAACAAATCAAATCCACACAAAGATAAATCAAATCGATGAAAATCCAATCGAAGCTAAACTGGGAAAACGAACTTCCATTTAGTCAAAGCAAAGCTATGTATAGAATGCATACAATGTAACCGAGCCAATCAATGTTGTAAAGAGAACTGTTTAAAACCAAATTTGAATCGTTACATAAACAAGTGATATCGAAATATACCTATGTGATGTCGAGGTTGTTAAATTATGCCAACATAGAATTCACGACAGCTGTGGCTGATTCCACATTTTTAAACAAGATGGATGATGTCGTCCTTTGTTTCTTATCAGTGGCTTGTAGCTTAGCCCTTTAACTGGTAAGCAGTGCAACCTGGTCCTCCAAAGAGTGAATTCTTGACTGGAGAATAGGAACATCCAGATAATATCGCTCTAACCATGAACTGCATTGATCACAGGGTGGCACTAGGGTTTTAGACAGAGCAGGAGAGGGTTTGGATAAATGACTGGGGGATTCACAAGGAAACTTAATACCTGGGTAGTTAGGGTCGTCCTGTAGGCAGGGGGTTAGGTTTGTCACAAAGTCATACGAGGGTTCGGCACACAAACCTTGTGAATAGGGGTATTCGCTAGCCAAGAAACGCTCCACTTCCGAATTGGAGTCCTCACTCAACATGATAGGGTTTGGATCGACAGGAGGTTTTGGCTTATTTCTTGCCATCCGTGAAATTAAACATGCATTCTTTTTCCCTTTAGCGTTTGCAGCGAGGTTTGCCTTGGGCTTTTTTCCCACAGGCTTAACAATCTCAACACCCTTAGTCACAGTATGGGGTAGGTCGGTAGGAAGGTCGGCCGATGGTTTGGGTAATAGGGTATGGTAGGGTACCGGAGGTACAACCTTGACCTCGCTAACCACTGGTTTTTTGACCTATGTAGGGTTAGATTCCTCAAAATCATTCCGAGCAATGAAATTGCTCCAACAATCTTCGTGTAGACTCAAATAACAGAAAACAATAAGCTTAACTAGCCCATAATGAAAAAGGCTACTATCAACCTGATTTCTTTTGTACTTATTTGACATTTTAAACAGGCTTCTATGTAAATAATAGGGCATATTGAGCTGATAACCCATAAAAACCATAAGCAAATGAAGGTGGTGTAAGAAAACAAACTCGTACCGACCTTCGCAGGTGATAAACTATTTGATTATCATCAATAAATCATGCCAACACTATTTAAGCATAGTCATTGGCAAACCTTTATCACAGGAGGTGATTTTTCGTGACTGGAAGAGCAGTGTCCATGGGACCTCCTCTACTTTGCAATTCTTGGACCATCGTTGTCCAGTGGCAGGAAAACCCATAGCAAGACTGATAAATTGTTCATCAATTTCCAATTGAATATCACCGACCTTGGCTCGACAACCATCAAAGATCAAAGCAAATTGTCGAGCTACGCAAAGGTTAAAACCCTCGAATTTTTGTATAAATGGAAGCCACCCATTTTCCACGAGGTCACTGTGAGCACTGTCAAACATCAATAGGGCCTGACTCTCATTGGGTTCAGCTCGGACGACTGGGGCCATGGTGTGAGCACATGGTAAGGGTTTGGTTCGAATTCACCAATGCAGAGGAGCAAAGCTGTTCGGTCTAACAACAATGAACGATCAAAGGGGGAAAGAATTAATTTGCACATGTGAGGGTGGTGGAGTTATTCACCGCCATGCACAATAGTTATGGTAAAGTACAACCAACAAATTCCACATTTGTTCAAACAATTATAGCATAGTTCAAAACCATCTCGTTTGGCCAACCAAAGAATCAAATGGTGAGTGTTATGCCAACGCACCAAAACAACTATAGTTTTTAAACAATGAATATTCAACATGTAACCAACACCGAGTGTTAACCATGTGCCATTGTATAAATCAAAAGTTTTAAACCATTGTGCCAATCGATATTCATAAAATTGACAAGCCAAGAGATATAAAAGAATAACAATAAGGATCACATCATATATAAAAACAAAAATAAATCATGACCCCTATGCAATTCAGTGATTAGGCAAGTCACAAAAATATAAATCTATATGCTCAATGCCTTACCAGTTTAATAAAATCAAGTTATGCAATCAGTATAAGAATGTCCAAATAGGCATAGTTCGAAAATCCTTTCAGCCACATAACGATGAACCAAAGGTAAGTGCCATAAAAAATATCGATAAAAGATGATGACAATTTAGATAGTGATCTAAATGTGACCTCGAAAGGAGAAGTTTTCTCTCTTATAGTCGTGAAAACTAAATGGAGACCAATTTGCAAGTGTTGCAAGAAATGAAAACATCATCTATTTGAAAAATGAAATGACAATTTGAAGTTCAGAAGACATAGGTGTAGGCAGCTTATAGGACAATAGAAAAAGTTGAATTGGCTTCCAACAATGGCGACACACTGGTAGAAACATTTATCTCTGTCAAAAGAAATAAATTCAGATTAGGACAACAATGAAAATTTCAACTCAAAAACAACAACCAGAAAATCGTATAAACATCATCATTTACCATCTTTTCCAACGATGTTTTAAAACATGAAAACTGATAACAGTCTTAAGATCAACAAGTCACTATATTAAAGATAAAATATTCAATACTGTTGGCATGGCCATTGCTACCAGTAGGCGTCCATAGCCTCGACAGGGTTTCCATTTAACCCACTCTGACATCTGTATCCTGTTAAGAAGTTCTAGATCAGAATAAAGAACATTAAAGAGGTTTCTCATATTTTTTATAGATTTTCATGTACCCGACATTGCTTCACTGCCAACGGGCATGTTCAGTACCCCAACGAAGTTGTCTTGGCACCATGCATGCATTTACCCGTTGCCAGCAGACCTGTTCAGTATCCTGGCAGGTTTACAAGAACTTCCCACAGCTCTTATTAATATTTTTATTTTATTTTTCTTTTGTAGATAGCTGAGCGGGGTGATGCTAAAAGTCTTGATATTTTAACATATTATTTCAGACCTCATCAGAATTTTTTAACACTGTCCTTTATTAAGTTCTAGAGATGTTTTATAAAAACAAATTCCTATGATAGGGAGACATCTTTTTTGAGTCATTCCTTTACGGAAAAGGGACAGCGTAAAAAGATAATAGATGATCATGACAAACTTTGCTCAGAGATTGAAATTAGTAGGCTTCTTTCAAACAACAAAATTTTCCAACATAGATATCATTTTCAAAGATATATCATTGATGTTTGCACGAATTTTCAGAAGTTATTTCAGCAAAGAAATTTTTCTATCGTCTTTGTCTGAATGGCTCAGTGCACAGGTATGCATATTTTTCAAAAAAGACAAAAAACTGATCAATTCAAATTAAAATCAAAACAGAAAGCAAACGAAAAATGAAAACAAAAACGAAATATTTACATAATATACAAGGGTAGTTATCAAGCAAAGTACCTCTTCAGGGCTTGGCCATTCACCGGATAGGTGTCAAGCTGCCCTTCAAGATTCTGTAATCGAAAGGAACTAGGACCCAACTTTTCAGCAATTAAAAATGGCCCAAGCCATAAGTTTTGAAACTTGGTGTGCTCACCCTTTCCTTCGTGTGGTTTGTCCCACTTTAAGACGAGATCGCCTACTTCAAAATTCCTATCAGAAGAAGACTTAGAATCGAACCATCTTTTAATTAATTGTTGATGTTGATCTAACTTACGCTTATCTTGGGCTCTTGCTTCTTCCAACTTCATCAAAGTGTTAATGCAGATTTCTAAAGGGGGACAATCTTCTTCTTGGACTTTTTGTGACAACTGAAGCGAAGGAAGCAGAATGTGAGGTGGAAAAATGGCTTCTCTTCCATAAACGAGAAAAAAGGGGGAGTTACCTATAGTGGCTTTGGGTGTTACCCTATCATCCCACAGTGTGCTCAGTAGTGCATTGTGCCAATTCTTGTGATTTTCAGCCACTGTTCTCTTGATAATTTTGATCAAGTTCTTGTTTGTTGATTCTGCTAAGCCATTGCCCTGGGGGTAGTAACTAGCAGAATACTTTACCTTTATTCCTTTCTCCAAATCAAACTCACTCATCTCAAGAGAAGAAAAGTATGAAGTGTTATCAAAGACTAGACAATCAGGGATACAGAAATGAGTGATAATATTTGAGTTCAGAAAAGCAATCACCTGACTTGTGTTAACAGTTCTTAGCGCAGCAACTTTGGACCATCGAGTAAAGTAGTCTGTGTGTTAAGAAACAAACATCAATATATCATATAAAATCCTCAGGAAAAGTACTCAACGCCTTGAAAAAGAGATAATTTCAGATCATAAGCCACTTCGAGGGGGCAACCTCCTTTTACCCCACT
>JASDQU010295398.1:3847-17369 GCA_032191745.1 Picea mariana | reverse complement strand
TTTGTCCCATCATCTTGAACTATGTTATTATTGTCATCTACTTCCATGGGATCATTAACTTGATCTTCATTATCTGCTTCATGTTCCTCATCTTGTACAACATCATTGCTACTACTACTTGGTGCTTTCTGCAAAAGGTTAGGGGGGAAATCTAACTTTATAATTACAAACAATCATGAAAAAATAGTGCATGTATAAAATAATATAAAATTTTGAGAATACAATCAATATTAAAACACACACACACACACACACACACATATAGCTAATTACCATGGGAAGATATTCATTCGATCCCCCGTCCATGTGCCCATATTTTCTACAATGTTTTTTAGCTGTTGCTATTAAAACTCTTTCGGGACATCTAGTACAACAATTTTTGCAAGGGCAATAACATTTACCGTCACCCTTTTCACCCTCTTTATTTTTTTTCCAACCTCTATTTTTTTCTGACATTATTGCCCACAAACATATACTGCCGATTATTTTATAAAATTGAGTTGTGTATAATAGAATATCTATTATATTTTTCCATTATAACATATGAAAAAAAAAACATGTTTTTTGTTCTTCAAGAAGACCTTATGCCCTTTTTGAACTGTCGTTATTATAAGAAACTTGTCGCAACATTCGTAAAATGAAACATATTTATAGATTTTATAACGCCGCAATTGCGACGACAGTTGACCAAGTCAATGTTGACTTTGTCAAATAGTGGGTAACATTTTTTTTTTGGGGGGGGACCTAGTGTCCACACTGTCGCAAGTGTGATGCACATAGCATCACAATTCCGACGACAATTTGAAAAAGTCAATTTTGACTTTGTCAAATAGTGGGTGAGTGTTTTTGGGGGGAAACCTAGTGTCCACACCATCGCAAGTGCGATGCACATTTGATGTCGTCACAAGTGAGACATCTTTTGAATGTCGTCTCTCTTGCGACAATTTGAAAAGTACGTCGCAAGTGTGACGATATCGGGTAGTATGGAGAAAAAAAAATTCCTCTATTTTTCGACAATATGGCTAATTTTGTCCATAATGTCACAATTTTTCCAATATGTAGTAGTGCCAAGCAATAAAACAAGGCTGGGTTATGACCAAAACAATTTTAACAAAGGATCTAACTCTACACCTCAAGAAATTAACAAAAATCCAAAAATTTATGCAACATACCTTCAGAGCTCTCTCAAAAGGTAAGAAGACAAGATAAAAGTTGATTCTAATATATAGAAATCTATTATACTTTCAAAAGAAAATGAATACAGATGGAATAAAATTACAAGAAGAACTCCCTCCAAAATGTATCAACGTCTCTTTCTTGGATATTGCTTCTCTTGCAATAATTTTGGGCATAAAGCATTAGATTGTAGAACTTATAGAAAGTACAATCATAAAAATGTTCAAAGATATGGTTATAAGAACAACAAGAATAAGAATATTGAAGAGAGTAGAAACCAAAATTCATTCTCTACATTACAAAATTTCAATGCTGAATGTTTCAAGTGCAACAATTATGGTCACAATGCTAGTGAGTGTAGATTATCAAAATTTTCCATGAAGATAGGTTTCCCTAACATTCAAGAAAATTATAAAAAGATGTGGAAGGAAAAACACTAGGAGGAAAAAGAAACAGAATGTAAGGTAGCCTTTTATGCCAAGAGTAAAAGAAGCCAATGGTATTTTGACAACGGATATTCTAAACATATGACAAGAGATCAAAACAAATTTCTTAGTCTAGAAAGAAAAGAAAAGATAGAACTGTCCAAGAAGCAGCCATAAGTATGTTAAATGAAGCCAAAATCCGAGATATCTATTGGAAAGAAGCATTATATATGACAATATATACTTAGCAGAGAAAAACTTAGAGTTAACCATGACAAGACACCATATGAATTGTGGTTTGGTAGACCAACAACAGTAAAACACTTCAAAGTCTTTGGGAGAAAATGTTATATAAAAAAAGATGATGATAATTTAGGAAAATTTGATTCTAGATTAGATGAAGGCATATTTCTTGGTTACTCATCCAATAAAAAGACCTACAGATGCTGCAATTTGAGATTGCACAAAATTGTGGAAAGTGCAAAGGTAAAGGTGGATGATCTAACATCAAGAAGAATCAAATCTCAAGATGATTCACAAGTTGATGAAAGAAGAAGATATGATGATGATGAAGGAGAAACTGAAGAAATACAATAAGAAGAATCACAAAGTGAAGAATAAAACGAAGAGGAATCATCACCAAGACAAGAGTCAAAAGCACCATCAAGAAGAGTACAAAGAGATCATCCTGAAAGTCAAATCATAGGCAACACAAGTGCTAGAGTTGAAACAAGAAGAAGGATACCATATGAATTAGAACAAGAAATGCTCTCCCTGATAGAACCCAAAACATTTGGAGAGGCCAACAAAGATGAAGATTGGATTAAAGCCATGAATGAAGAGCTTGATCAAATAGAGAAGAATCAAACCTGAGAACTTGTCCCAAGACCAAAAGACAAAAATTTGGTAGGGACCAAATGGATTTTTAAAAATAAAGTTAATGAAGATGGTCAAATTATAAGGAATAAAGAAAGATTAGTGTGTAAAGGATATGCACAAGTAGAAGGGATTGACTTTGAGGAAACATTTTCCGCAGTGGCTAGATTAGAAGCTATCAAAATGTTTTTGGAATTTTCATGCTTTAATGACTTTAAAATATATCAAATGGATGTCAAATAAAAATTCTTAAATGGAAATATAGAAGAAGAGGTTTATATAGAACAACCTGTGGGATTTATGTTATCAGAAAATAAAGACCATGTCTGCAAATTAAAGAAATCATTGTATGGTCTCAAACAAGCTCCTAGGGCATGGTTTTCAAGACTTGATAATCATTTATAACAGCAAGGATACAAAAGAGGAGCTACCGAAAACAATCTTTACATTAAAATTGAAAATCAAAATATGATTATTGTTGTAGTATATGTGGATGATATCATCTTTAGGAGTAATAAAAATCCTCCAAGCAAAAACTTTGCTACAGAAATGAAAAAAGAGTTTGAAATGTCAATGTTTGGTGAACTAATATTCTTATTGGGATTACACGTTTCACAATCAGACAAAGGCATATTCATATCTCAGATCAAATACATTAAATAAATGTTGAAGAAATTTCAAATGGAAGATTGTAAACCTATGAGCACTCCTATGATTATAGGATGCAAACTAAGCAAAGATGACGAATCACTAGGAGTAGACCAAACCATGTATAGATCAATGATTGGTATCTTATTGTATGCAACAACAACAAGACCAGGCATCATGCAAGCTATATGATTAGTGGCCAGATTTCAATATGCACCTAAAGAGACACATATGAAATAATTTAAGAGTATTTTTAGATATCTCAAAGGCACCTTAGATTTTGGATTATGGTATCCAAAAACAAAAGACTTCACATTAACTACATATACTGATGCAGACTGGGCTAGAAGTGTGGATGATAGAAAGAGCACTAGTGGAGGAGAATTATTCCTAGGAAAATGTCTTGTGTCATGGCTAAGTAAAAATCAACCCTCCATATCACTATCTACAACAAAAGATGAATATATTGTTGTTGCCTCTTTCCACACCCAAGTAATTTGGATGAAACAAACCCTAAAATACTTACAAGTAAAATATGATCATCCAATTATTCTTAACTGTGACAATACTAGTGCTATAAACCTTTATAAGAATCTTGTTATGCACTCAAAAACCAAACATATCCCAATTAAATTTCATTTTTTAAGGGAAGAAGTTACTCAAAAAGTTGTTAAAGTGGAATATATAGATACTAAAGAACAAATTGCAGATATATTCACAAAATATTTACCCAAGAGTACTTTTGAATACCTTAAACAAAAATTGGGGGTAATCTCCATATCCAATTAAATTGCACAAGCTTCATCAAAAAATAAGTACATGGATAGGGGGAGTATAACCTCAGGGGGAGCAAAGAAACATCCATTCTGCCATTGTTGTCAAAGGGGGAGAAGAAACAACCAAACCCAGTTAATTGGAAAGGGGTTTATTTAATTTCCATCAATGCCAAAGGGGGAGAATGTTGGACATGGTTCTATGGTGTTGGCATTGATGTCAAAAAGGGTCAATTTGGGAAATATTTATGAAGGTAGAATTGTAGTCAAAAAGGGTTAATGACTAAATTGTATTGTCAGGCCCATGCTCTCTTCCATTAGGTTGTGAATAAATATGGTCATCATCATTGTGAATATGGTATGGTATTTTGGGGGGCATCCCACCATTCCAAAATTTTAGTTTTGTGGACAATATTTGATGTAATTTTTCTATCCAGGCCACAACTATCTTCCCCGATGTCTTTATAAAAACCCTACAAGCCTAGGAAAACATATCAAACTAAAAAGGAACGAATAGAATAGTGCCCAAATGTATTCCACCTACATCGATTACTGTAGAGTCAAATAACATATCTACCAAATTGAAAAACATAAACAAAAACCGCCAACTTATCTCTTGAACATAATCTAGGAAATTATTTCTATGGATGTTAAAATTGTCCCATATAAATGCAAAAGGGAAAGACAAAGAAATGGTGCTAAAATGAAATGCAGTAAGGGTCTAGATTGAAATTATTTATTAGACATCTTGGTCCTTCAATAATACAACAAATACAATATGTCTATAAGTAACTTGAAGAGTGGATGTCGAAGGTACTAAATTTAGAGGAGGCCTGAAGATTGGAAGAAGTTTAGCAAACTAAGAGGAAGTCCCAACCAAAAATCAAGTTGAACGATGATGATTAATCGATGATAATTGGATCAATATGGAAGTGTGATCGAACGATCCCAATCCCTTCACATTTTAAACAAGCGCGAAGGTTAGCGGAAGAGGCCAGACCCATAATGAAATTAAGTTGGATTTGATAATCCGCGTGTCAGCATGGTGTTTCATCACGTTTTTGTCCTGGGATTTGTTGAGTAAAAGAAATGAAAGTCCTCATCACAACATTTTTTTGAATCTTGTTTGGCTAAGAAAAKATAGGAAGGATTATCACCGTAATTTATAGCCTTATTTCAAGTTCAATTAACCTTCAAGTTATTTGACTTAAAGACCAATTGTTTTTTTAAATTCATTTATCAAATGCAAACTGAAATAAAGAAGCCTTATTTTKTTTATATAACAATTTAAACAAGAAGCAAAATCACATAATCTGATAGAAATAAGAGAGACCAAGAGAGTTGCAAAATCATCAATGATTTTATTCATTCATTCTRTAAMAACCAATACACTTCTCATACTATCAAACTATGGACCAGATGTAAGTATAGMAACCWAAGGTAACATACACATAGGCCATTCGTGCCTTCAAATCAAACCAAGAATGAYAAKTCAACAACCACATCTTGCACTTTGTTACGACTCTGCACAAGAATCMTATTTAGTACTGAGAAACTAATCCATAAATGAAAAGAAGTCTACAGACTATCAAACAAACAATCAAATTGGAAGCATATCAGAATTCAATGCTCCTTGGTCCTAGATTTTCATCACCTTCAACAGACCCTACTATCACAAGAAGTGTCTTAGCATAGAAATCAAAGATCAATGAAGTAGTAATGAAATCTCACTTGGAAGTAAGAGAAGACCTTATCAGAGCAATGTGTTCTCCTCTCTTTTACTTTGTTCATATTACTCCTTTAAATATCTCCAGAGTAGTTGAATCACTCAACTAATTTTAGTTACTCATTAACTAACCATTAGTTAGTTAATAGAAAAGTTTTCAAGTAAATTAATAAATAATAATAATAATATGATAAGGGTATTAAATAATACTAATAAGTGGTACCCCCTATTTTATTTAGACCAATTAATGAACCATTTCCTCCTTGTAGCTTCCACCTTAGATGCAAGACATATCAACTTTCCACATCATACAACATATGTCATTATAATGAATAAGATGGAATGTTCATAATAATCCCCTTGTCGCTCCATGTGACAATTATTTAAATTCATCCAAATTTAACCATCATATAGATCTGTGAAAAGCATATAGCATAAAGATATAAGGTTGTCCAAAATATAAAACTGTCAAAAGTATGAGTTGTCCCAAATAAAATGTCGTCAAAATCATAAGCTGCCAAAAATAATATGTTGTCTGAAATAAAGTGCAAACAAGTTCATATACAAATATCAGTATATCATGAGAAACCATATTTACTGTGAGAGGTTGCTCCTCTCTTTCTATGATTGCTTTCAATCCTTTCATTTCTCCCAACTRATGAACCARCCAAATTGAGGAAACATAGCRGCCGCAACTGATTGAATTCTTCAGAATCTRCATTAAAATGTATATAAAATCAAATCCTCTTATTACCCCTTTTCCAAGGACCTAGTCCTCTACCTCTATTGTTTCCTCTCCTTCCATGACTACCTCTACTAAAAAAGCTCATTCTAACACACATTCACAAACATAAGAATCATAGCATCATTGATATATCATCTAAAAWTTTTGTAAAACAATAATTTAGACCTAACTCTATACATCACAATACATATGCAAGCAATCACTATGCAYTTCATGTCCTATAGCTAATAATCACTTAGAACGGGGACTTAGAAGGGTTCTCGGGATTCCATGATTGGGMTTATAATAAGCGGAAAATGGTAAGTATGATAAGGGAAATGCAATATGGACTGTTAATTTACCATAACTAGCTCTACCAAATCATTACACTCACATGAACATMTTTGGGTATAGAACAAAGAAGACATTAAGCCATTTGAACACCTCTTCAATCTCAAATAATTCTACTATGAAACACTTCATACAATTGCAATCAAGCATGGGAATGAAACATGTACTTGGGATAATGAAAAAGGGATTGTAATGAACGAAAATTGTTAAGTATGATGGGAATAAAAAATGGAAATGCTTTCATTACAATTGTCTCCACCATTATTCACCTTCTATGACCCCAACAAGCAGAATTATAATAGCCATACAACCATAACGTTCAATCCATAAAGTCAACCTCATTTCGTTATCCTTTCATCAAATTATTCTTTCAAAAAAATGTCTTACAACAATTCGATTATGCAACACACCCAACCTTATACCTGTTGGGCCATGCCACACTTAAACTCTTGCAGAACTTAATACATTGTAATATACCTAGCCTACCAAGACTGGGTCATGCCACTTAAAAACTTACAATAATTTCATCCGTATATATGTAACTTTAAACAAACAAATACATTCTGCCAATATATAGATTTATGCGAAAATAATAGAAAACATATACATGCAGCATACACAGGCAATGCCCACAATTATAAAGACATGTATAAATACACATCATGCAATTGAACAAATAATTGATACTTATCTTTTTATACAAGACCAAAAACTGCATGCAGACCTTCCATGATCCTCCCAGCCTTAGACCACATTTCTCATCACTCTCAGCAGTGGGTCACCCCCGAGTTGGGACTAAACTCCACCTATGTAAAGGGATCCCTAGGCTAGGCTGAGACAATAGGAAGTTACATAGTCAACATGAAGTATTTCGTTCCAGGATGCCAACTCAAGCTAACAACCTAGAACCTCTCATTCCCCACATGCATGTCCCACCCCAGGAAGTGTGCCCCTTCTCTACTCAACAGTCCTTCGACTACCCCACTTCCCTTCCAGGGCTTCAACAACAAGCCAGATAGGAATTCTCATAGCACTATAGCTGCAATTGGGCTTCTTCCGGAAAATCACTTCCCCAACAAACTCTCTCGCCTAGAGAGATTTTCTCATGGGCCTGACAATCCGCCTCTTCAATCCATTGGCCTAAAAACCCGCCTCTTCAAACCCATGTGCCTAAAAACCGGCTTCTTCTGTCCAGATCCTAAGTCAATCTAGTATGGGTGATGGCAACAACAAAGTTCGGGTATGGAACATGTAATTGAAACAACCACACTCAATCAAGGAACTACATTGACAAAAACAACATTTAGGTAAGGCAAAATACAAGCTCAGGAAAAGTACATGTGTGTTGTGCATAACAAGAAATGTATGGTATCACTACTGAAGGTGTGCGTGAGGCATGGAGAGGTTCAACTAATGGAGTCAATGGCTGCTTGCGTGAATGCCTTGGTGAATGGGGAAGAGTGGTTCCCTGCGTGAATGGCTGAGTGCATGTGTGAATGGGGAAAGATGGGAAACCATACTAATTTCCCCACATATATTTGCATGCGCCCTGATTGACACATGGCTCTCCAGGAGTTCGCTTCTCTCCACTTGGGATTCATGCTCTTTCCCACAAGAACTTAGGATAAATTAATTATTCTCACCATAGTCTTTAGGAATAATAATATAATATTCCCTTAGAGATAAGCCCTCTATCTTAGCCCCTTTATTAGGCTCTTAGCCCCTCCCTTTCCCTTCCTAGTGGATTTTAGTCCCCCGTACTCTTTTATCATGGTCGGTCTACATGCAACGATATATTATATTAATGATATGAGTGTTTACATATACACAATTAGGTTCACTGGCCTTTAGCATCTAGGCTCTCTGGCCTAATCAACACATAAGCCTCCTAGATTATAATAACTTGGTTCACCATGATATAAAACATATTTACAATTCAACTAGGGATCGATCTTGGGGTATTACAATCCCCTCCTCTTATTTTTGCATTGTCCTCAGTGCAATACATATACACCTTTTACACCAAGATTTTCAAAAATATTCAATAAGATGCAGGTATTATTCCCGCATAGCATCCTCGTGCTCCTAAGTCACATCCTCAAGACTGTACCATGTCCATTGGACCTTTCCTATCTCTATGGCTCAATTCCAGAGCTGCTTTATCTTCTGGTCCAATATGCACACTAGATGCACTTGAAAAGCGCCTTCTTGCTCCACCTGAATCACATTCCAATAAATAACATGATTAGCATCAGGTACATACTTTTTTATCAATGAAACATGGAATACATTATGAATAGACATAGATGCAGGTAATGGAAGCATGTAAGCTATAGGCCCAATCCTCTTTAGGATTTCAAACGACCCACAAAAATGAGCTGCCAACTTTGAACAATTTCCCAAATTCAGGGAGCTTCTGCTGGCCTTCACTTTCAAGAATACATGATCACCCCACTTTAAATTCCCTGTGAGTTTTTCCCTTATCAACATATCTTTTCAGCCTGTCTTGAGAAACCTTTAAATTCTTCTTTATTTTTGACATCTGCTCTTCATTTCCCTGAGCAATTATGGCCCAACCACTACTTTGTCTGCTGGGTTGTCCCAACTTACTGGTGTGTTGCACTTTCTACCATAAAGTGCCTCAAATGGGTTCATCTTCATAGATTCTTGGTATCCATTATTGTAAGCAAACTCTACCAAGTGTAGGTAGTCTTCCCATTTTGATGGTTTATCCATCACATACATCCTCAATCACTTGATTCACCCTTTTTGTTTTCCCATTAGATTTTGGATGATAAGTTGTGCTAAAATTCAAATTTGTTCCAAATCCTTTAAATAATCCTTTCCAAAAATTCGATGTGAATTTTGTATCTCTGTCATACACAATTGTCTTGGGTATACCATGCAATCGAGCAATTTCCCYCATATAARTACTATCAACGTTAGTTGCCTTGTGAGTGASCTTCACTGSAATAAAATGGGCAGCTTTGGTAAGCTTATCCACCACTACCATGATTGAATCATGTTTCTTCCTTGTTCTGGGAATTTTGGTGATGAAGTCCATTGTTACCACTTCCCATTTCCACTCAAGAATGGGTAATGGCTGCAGCAACCCATCTGGGTGTCTATGCTCAACCTTGACCCTTTGACACTCCAAACATTTAGAAATGTACTCAACAATTTCTTTCTTCATGCTTGGCCAATAATATTGGCTCTTCACTACTACAATTGTTTTCTGATACCCTGGGTGTCCATCATAAGGTACATTATGTATTTCCCTCAATATCAGATTTTTCAATGCTTGAGAATTGGGTACATAAATTATATTTCTATACATGAGAATTTCATCAATTCCCAGCTGGTAATCCTCAATTTTTTGCAGCAACATATATTGTTGTAATTTTTCCACTAATTCCTTGTATTGCAAATCTATTTTTGCAGCCTCCAAGATTTTGTCTTTCAAATAAGATTAATACATGTTGATGGTTATAGCATGCAACTCATGCACTCTTCTGCTAAGTGCATCAACCACCTTGTTCTCTTTCCCTTTGATATGATTTATATCGAAGTCGTATTCACTGAGAAATTCCAACCACCTGCTTTGCATGGAATTTAGAGTTGGATGTCAAAATAAATATTTCAGACCATGATGGTCTGTCCTTAACTCAAACCTTTTCCCCATGAGGTAGTGTCTCCACTTCTTCAAGGCATGCACTATGAATTCGAACTCCAAATCATGAGTGGCATAATTCCTTTCATGCTCCTTCAAATTCCTTGATTAATAACATACAACATACCCATTCTGACTGAGGACTCCATCGAGTCCTTCTTTACATGCATCTATGCATACAATGAAATCTTCATTTGGATCAACAATCCTCATAATCGGGGAACTGGTTAATAATTGCTTCAAGTTCTGAAAACTCTTTTCACACTCCTCTTTCCACTAAAATTCCATTCCCTTCTTTTGCAAGGAAGTGATCGGTGTGCAATATTTGAGAATCCCGTAATAAATCTTCTGTAGTAGCCTGCAAGGCCCATGAATGATATGAATTCTATCACATTCTTTGGTGATGACCATCCTCTAATGGCCTCAATCAGGGTCCACTGCTATCCCTTCCTCAGATATGATATATGCCCCAAATAATGAATTTGGTTCTGATAAAATGAGCACTTGCTCAATTTAGCATACAACTGATGCTCCCTTAATACTTGTAGTACCATCTTCAAGTGTTGCTCATGCTCTTCTTTTGACTTGGAATATATAAGAATGTCATCCAAAAATACAATGACAAACTTATCTAAGTACTCTCTAAAAATACCATTCATTAAACACATGAAGACAACTAGTGCATTTGATAACACAAATGGCACCATTGTGAACTCATAATGACCATACCTTGTTCTGAAAGCAGTCTTGCTGATGTCTTCAAATTTGATTCTTACATGATGATAACCTAATCTGAGATCAATATTTGAGAATATTTTTGCATTCTTCAACCGATCAAAGAGGTCATCGATCCTTGACAAAGGATACTTATTCTTTACAATTACTTTGTTCAACTACCTGAAGTCAACACAAAGTCTCAATGTTCCATATTTCTTTTTCAAAAATAAAACTGGGACACCCCAAGGGGACACACTTGGGCTTATATACCCCTTCTTCAGAAGCTCTTCAAGCTGCATTTACAACTCTTTCAGTTCTGGTGTACTCATCCTGTAAGGAGTCTTGGATACTGGAGCTGCTCCAGACATCAAATTTATAGAGAAATCAATATCTCTTTTAGGGGGTAGTTCTGGTATTTCTTTAAATACATCTTCAAATTCCTTTAGGAATGCATAATATTCAATATTTGACACCTTATTCTGAGGTGTTTCTTCCATATGAGATGCAAATATTTGACAACCCTTTCTATAAAACTTCTTCAGCTACAATGTTGATATTTCTTTGACAGTTACTGCCCTGGGAATTCCCCGGATTGTCCTTAGGTTCCCTTCCTCATCCAGGCAATTAAATGCCTTGTTGTGACAGTATAAGACACTTGATGTTGGTATAACCAATCCATCCCAATTAGACTTCCATAGGAACCTAAAGGCAATATGTTCAAATCTTCCTTGGTGCTTCACTCATTCATGTCCATTGGACATGACTTAACCATCTAGTTAACTTTTCTTTTGGCTCTGGTAGCCAACTGCACCAACCAAGATTTTCCATGCTTGCTTCTTGGAAAATGAAATCTTTCCACCTTGGTAGGATCTATATAAATATGAATAACTCCTGAATCAATTAAAATTGCAATGGTTTGGTTGTTGATCATACTTTCCACTTCAATCATGTGTGATTGAAATTCAACTTGCTTGTTGTCCAGGGCTGCATAGATCCTGGGTACAATTCTACCCATGTCCTCCACTTTTTCATCTTGTTGTACATTGTGAACAACTCTCACTTTTTCACTTCTGTGAGGACAATCTCTGTACATGTGATCTCCTTTACAACCCCAACATTGAATGGGTGGCTTCCTTGGCCTTTTTCCACCTGTCTCAATCGTTTCGGGCTCTCTAGAAGTTGGCTATCCCAAAGGACTATTTCTGAAGAATGGTGGCTTATTCCCTTTCTTCCTATGTTCCATATTGAACTTCTTGTCTTCCCAAGATTTTTGGAAAGTTGGATTTCCTTTATGTTGATCATATAGGAATTTATCTCACCTTATGGTCTCTTCCAAAGTCTTTGGATCATCATATTGTATTTTATCACTGATGAAATATGGAAGCCCACTCAAATACCTCTGAATATTAACTGTCTCATCCTTAATGAAGGATACATACTTTAACAGTTCCAAAAATATTTTTTCATATTCATCGATGGTCATACTTCCAAGCTTGAGTTCAAAGAACTCCTTCATATTATTATCATAGTATCTCTTACTCAAGAATTTTGTTTCAAAATGCTTCTTGAATTCCTTCCAAGTAATATTTTTCTCTTTAATGTGTTGCACCTGCACATATGATCCCACCACATGGATTCTTTTCCCTTGAGATGATAGATATCAATTCTTCCTTTTTCATGGGAAGAATAATTATGCAATTGAAAATATTTTCTCATGCCTAGAATCCATGTCTCGACATCTTCATCCTTCTTGTGCTCACCATCAAACATAGGAGGTTTGATCCTGTTCATTTCTCTTTGCAGTTCATCCACCCCAGACTTCTTCTTATGCTTCCTAACAAGGGATGAACTGGAGCTACTATGTTCTCTCCTATTGGAATGCCTTGGGGAGTGATGGTGATGTTTGCTAACACTCCTTGATCTTCCTTTCTCCTCATGAGACATATGACTTCCTGATTTGCTTGAGCCATTCTACTTATCCAATTTATTTTCAATTATGTCCTTGCTCTGCATTAACTTCATTTTGAAGTATTATTGTTGTTTCTTGGCTTTCATAAACCTTTCATTAACAACTTTATGACTTTGGACATCTTTCTACAAATTTTTAATGGTCTCTACCATTTTCATGTTTTCATCCTTTCCTTCTCCATGTCCATTGGAGTTTGTTCCTTCAATACCCACATGGACATCCATCCCTCTGATCTCATCTTCCTGGTTGTAATCCCCTTTGTGTATCTTCCATCCCTCTACACTCTGTGTTAATCCTGGTATTATCTAGTTGTTGTTAACTCCGCAAAATGTGCAACCAACATAACTTTGTCAGGCTAACTGACTCAACAATTTTATGAAAATATGAACCATTCTGGTTCAATAATACATCAGAATTCTTTCTTATGATTTTATGAGAAATTGACTGTTCAACTCAATTTTCTAGGT
>JASDQU010295393.1:19544-30732 GCA_032191745.1 Picea mariana | reverse complement strand
AATGCACCATTTAAGAAAGAACGCCTTATGTATGTTGTATCAGACCTCGAGCCATACGCTCTTGTCTGAATTAGATAGGAGGCATTTAAAAGATTTAATGCAGGTAGATAGATGTTTAATTCTAGATTAGACAGTTTAGAGTTCGATAGGGAAAACGGATATATACACCCTCCTTTGTACATTATTCATGATTCAGATTATTCAGAGGCATTCAGAAGAGAGAGGAGCAAGCAGAGAACTTTGTGAAGAACACCCATGTACAATGTTGAATTAATAGAATGAAATTCTGATTCAAACTCATGCCTGGTGTTGTTTCTCTGTGTGTATTGTTCATGTGCTTATGAATGTTTGTTTCTGGTTATGCATTTGCTTTGAATATGTTGTGCATGTGATTTTAGGATTTAAACTGAAGTCTGAGAGAAGAGAATTAGTTTCAATTGTTTCTCTGTCTGAGTCAGGAGATTCCTGCATAGAGTGCAGTTGAATTCATCCGCATAGAGTGCGTTGATGAAGGCTCATAAGTTAAACACCTATTCTCATTCAACCAGAAGTTATAGGGTTGCTGTGGAAGCCATGTGAAGAGCGCATAGACGGAATCAGAGATCTCAGTTGTTAAGCTGAGCAAAAGAAGGCAGAGACTACTGTTTCCAGAAGTGCACAGAGTCTGAGAGACTCAACACTTTGAGAGTGGTTGAAGGTCGAGCACGAAAAGTGTGCACAAAGTCTTTGAGAGAGTCAGAGTTGACAAGCTCAGGAGGATTAACACCTTCATAACATCGTTAAGGAAGTGCACAGGAGTGTGTACCGGGAACGATTCAAGCAGGAGATGCAAGCGTAGATGTCAGAGAACAAGTGCTAAGAAGGAACACTTAGTCGTCCTCAGGAGATCCTCGAGAGGGAGGAATCGACGGCCAGGATTCGCCGAAGAGATTGACGAAATCCTGCTAGCCGTCAGATCATGCAGAGTTGCACAGGTTTTAAGTCCCAGCGAGCAGAGGAGGAGTTATCGAGATTTGGCTCATCGAAATATTGGAGTTTCCGTGGTCCTGAAACTCATGTAGAACGAAATTGCGATTCGCGATTTCCCGAAAGGATCTCAACCATTGATCTCAAGAGGACACATGTCAACATCAGGAGCAGAGTTAGGGTTCAGTCCATCGGGAATTCAGGATTTTCGAGGACATAGAACTTACACAGGTTGGAATCGCAATCCGCGATATTCCGACGGGCGATCAGAGCCGACCATTAGCAAGGACACGTGGCAAGATATTTGAGCAAGTCGGCGTTTGGAGGCATTGGGATTTCTCGGAGTGAAAAACACTTGCAAATTGAAATCGCGACCAGCGATTTCCTGACGCGATTGGAATCGTTGATCAGAGGGACATGTGGCGAGAGATCCCGAGGAGTCGGGGTTCGACGTTTCGGGATTTTTGGAGTCAAGCGCATTGCGTATGTTGAAATTGCGATCCGTGATTTCCCGATAGCGCTGAGTGGAGGACAGTTGTCAGAGGATTAGGTCTCACCCTGAGGTGACGACAAGTGGCATCGAAATTCAGGGTTCAGAGATTCGTGGTGCCCGTGAACCACGACATTGCATATGCCAATTTCCCGATAGGGAAATTCCTGACAGGAGACGAGGAAGGTGTGACGTGGACACTTCATCGAGGTTTGGGGTTTTGTAATATCTGATTTTCATGAGTGCAGGACTCGCGATCCTGTGAGGTCCAATTTCCCGATATAACCTAGGGGAGTCATAAGGATAGTTCTGTGGGTAGAAAAAAAGGTCTCAATAGGGGATTTGGAGAGCGTTTCAGCTCTTCGGGCCTAAGGGAAAACAAGGTCCTGGTGGAGCAGACGTGTCCTGGGTGGCGCGTTTGCATCAGAAGGCCATGACAAGGAACACTGTCCCCTATTCCATGAATACTTGGCCTCTAGAGCTCCGAGCCCTTTGAATCAAGTCACCTTACCCTGGTTCGAGGTATGCCGAAATAGACATCGCTCCGGTGAGTGATATTACATGAAAAAATATGTTCAGACACCCACAAATTTGTATTTCACATTCTGTAAGTCCGTGGGACATGATGTTAGGGATTGTAGGGCTTACGATCTCATGTATGAAAGTTCAAGAGACATATAAAAAATTCAAGGTGAAGTACAGAAAGAAGGAAACACTACGCAGTATAAATCTCCCGGGAGAGGGAACTTCAATCCTCGCAGTGGATTCAGAGGATGAGGACAAGGAGGAGGTATGGGTCGAGGCTAAGGAAAAATAATCTATTATAACTGCGCACAACCAGGAAACTTAGCAAGGGACTGTTAGAACCCTTATACCATGTGTAGCTATTGCAACTCCTTCGAGCATATCATCGAGGAATGTCCAGCATTGCTGGCTAAGCTTTAGGAGAGATGAGGACCTTAGCAGAACCCGCAAGTGCAACTGATATATGTTGAACCTCACGGAGAAGACCCTAGAGTTTTTTTTATCACTAGAGGAGGCAATGTCACAGGAGAAGATAGAATGACCCAAGGAAAGACTACAGAAGACTCAGGAATTAGGAAATCTACAGAGAAGACCCATGCCTTTGATGCAAAGAAAGAAAGACATATATTTGAGGAGGAAAGAAAAGAGTTCAAAGAAGACCAATGATCTTCATCAAAGACACGACCAGAAGTAAGAGAATATGGAATGGCTCTGGCATTCGATCAGTCTGCTTCACCAAAAGAAGGAAAAGAGGTAAGCAAGCTCATCGAATTTCTATATACTTGTATTAAGTTGATTCAGGATGAGAGCATTGTACAAGAACTACAAAATTTAATTAGACAGTATGATCTAGGAAAGATAGACCCCTTACTGAATAGGGTAGTACACCAAATCGCTAAAAAGAGAAGGACAAATAAGGAATTACACTTGAATGCTCAAATAGGAGAATATGATATAGACTATGTGGTCCTCAACTTAGGGTTGGAGGTCAATGTCATGATGAAGCAAACCTGGGCACTAATGGGAAAACCGAAGTTGATCTATTCCCCTATCAGACTCAGGATGGATAATCAACAAGTTGTAAGCCCCTTTTGCAAACTATAACATGTCCCTGTGGACATCGATGGAGTAAGAACGTTTTCATATTTTGAGGTAATTGAGATAGTTGATGATAGTTGTCCTTACCCTGCGCTGTTAGGAATTGATTGGGCTTTCAATAATTCCACTGTGGTTGATTTAAAGAAAATACGTATGACTTTTGAAAGAGATGGCCTTAGGGTCATTGCACCCTTATATCTAGACGAAGGTCAATGATACAGAGATCCCATTAGAGAACAAGATCGCCCATATGAACTGGAAAACATATACAAATTAACATCCAGATAGCAGGATTACATTAATCCTATGGCCGATGGAAACCTAAGCCAGCGAATTGACAACGCATGTTCACCAAACTCAGA
This sequence comes from Picea mariana, assembly GCA_032191745.1. Lineage (NCBI taxonomy): Eukaryota > Viridiplantae > Streptophyta > Pinopsida > Pinales > Pinaceae > Picea > Picea mariana. The sequence continues at coordinate 27,291 of JASDQU010295393.1, read as the reverse complement.
AGAAGCACTGAAGAAATGGTAGAATAAAATGTATGAAGTATCTACAAGAAGATCTACTAGATTAACTAGAGAAGTTTGCTGGATCGACACAATAGTAAGTAACTTACCCACCTTTGATGGTCTGAATCCTTTAGAAACCTTCTTGTCAGACTTTGAAGAAAGTGTACCAATCCAACAAATATTCTTGGAAATGGATGAATCCCTAAAATCCACACCACAAATATGGTGGGGGACACACAAAAAAAACATTACAAAATGGGTACAATGTCGTACCTTGATGACAGTGCGATTCTTAGAACAAGTAGAAGGTTGCGAAGTTTGGTACACAGGTTGAAGCTGCCTAAAGGACCATGTGAGAAGTTCCAAAGAATCTTGGAGAAACATTACTCAAGAGCAGTGGGTGCACAAATTCATTAACACACTGGACATGAAACCTATCAACTGATACCTTCAAGCCGATCTGCGCCTCATCACTACAGATTCCGAAGGTATGACTCAAAATTTTGTAACCACCTTATTATTTGAAAGTCAATATCCTTCAGTAGATCAAGCATTACAGATTGTCAGACAAAAAGTATTAGAGGAGGCCTCTAGCCTCCTTTTAGAGAAATAAGAGTATGAATGGACTGCGCCTCTCCAGAAACTGCAAGGCTATTACAACATCAATGTTGATGAAGACGATGATCCTAGGAAGGTGAACATCGCCAAAACATAAGGCCAAAGAGATGTGGAAGGACCAGGAGTTGAGATACCATTCATTGGATAGCCAGTCAAGATAAGGAAAGTCAATATTGGAACATAACAAACACCTAAGCTTGCAAACGTTAGAGATTATTGGGATGCTTCCACTATTGGCAAGATTATAAAATTACTGCATGAATATCAAGACTTGTTTCCAACCAAGTTCACTGATATGAAGGGAATTAAAGGGCCTATGGGAGAGATGAGGATCCCTTTGAAAATAGATGCAAGTCCATTCAAACAAAGACCTTGCATATTGAATCCTAAATACAAGAAGAAACTGAAAATTGAGCTCGACAAAATGCTGGAAGAAGGGATTATAGAACTTGTGGAAGAATCATAATGGATTAGCCATATGGTAGTGCAAGACAAGAATATAGGAGAGATTAGGATCTATGTATATCTTAAGAATCTGAATGATGCCTATTTTCATGACCCCTTCCCTACGCCATTCACTTACGAAGTGTTAGATAATGTGGGAGGCCAGGAGGTATACTCTTTTACAGATGGATTCTTGGGATACCATCAGATCCGGATTGCCAAGGAAGATCTCCATAAGACCACATTTGCAACATAATGGGGATTCTATCAGTATATAGTGATGCCATTTGGATTGAAGAATGCCCCAACCATATTTTCCATGGTGGTGGTCGAAGCATTCAAGGAGTTTCTGCATAAATTTCTAGAAGCATATTTTGATGATTGGACTGTTTTTAGTTTATTGAAAAATCATATTGAATGTCTAAGGTTAATTTTGGACAAATGCAAGCAATGCCAAATTGCCTTGAATCTGAAGAAATGCATATTCTTCTCACCATTTGGAGTGTTGTTAGGTCATATTGTATGCAAGCAGGGATTGATGGTCAATCCATCTAAAATTTCCATTATAGTTGATCTACCCCCTCCTACTTCAATCAAAAAACTGCGTACTGCACTGGGACACACAAGATATTATAGGATGTTCATTAAAGGATATGCCCAGATTACAACACCCATGGAGAATCTTTTGAAGAAGGACTACCATTTTAGTTGGACAGAAGAGTGCCAACAGAGCTTCGACACACTGAAACATAAAATGGTTACTGCACCTATTCTAGTTTTTCCAGATTGAAGCAAGGAGCTTCATGTGCATGTCGATGCGTCTTCTATTTATTTAGGAGTAGTGTTAGCACAACCTAGGGAAGGAGATATTGACCATCTATTAGCCTTTTCCAGCAGGAATCTATTAACTGCTGAGATCAATTACACCACTACTGAGCAAGAGGGGTTAGCCATGGTGTAAGCACTGCAGAAATTTCGCCACTACTTGTTGGGAGGACACTTTAAAATGTTTACTGATCACTCCACACTGGAATACCTAGTCAACAAGCCATGTTGGGGGGTATAATATGCATATGGCTTCTACTATTTCAAGAATATGACTTTGAGATCATAGCAAATTTAGGAAGAATGAATAAAGGTCCTGACCACTTGTCAAGGTTGGAACATGGAGAAGAGCTCACTAGTTTGGAGGATACACTGCCAGGCGCACAGTTATTGGCCATTAGAAAGTTTGATAACCATTTTTCAGAGATAGTCCAGTTCCTGTCAACAAGAATAGTACCTAGTGAGTATAAAATTCCCCAGAAGAAACATCTAGTAGTGTGCGCTACCGACTTTTCAATTATAGCTGGACAACTATACAAAATGGGACCTAATGAGATATTGAGAAGGTTTATTATGGAGGTAGAGTGACCATTGATATTTGTAGAAGCTCATGAGGGCATTGTAGAAGGATGCTACGCAGGGAAAGAAACCACACAAAAGGTTCTTAGAGCTGGCCTTTGGTGGCCTACCTTACATAGAGATGCTAAAGACTATTACAGAGCCTGCAATGCATGCCAAAGAGTTGGGAAACCCTCCAGAAGAGATGAAATTCCACTAGCACCACAGATGACCCTACAAGCATTTGATAAATGGGCCATTGACTTTGTGGGACCTATACACCCACCAGGAAAGCGCACGGGAGCAAGGTACATAATCACAACAAAATAGTACTTGACCAGATGGGATGAATCAAGAGAAGTTAAGGAATGTAGTGCAACTACAGCTGCGTGCTTCATATTTGATGACATCGTAACCAGGTTTGGATGCCCAAAGATCCTTATGAGTGATCAAGGCACACATTTCATAAATAAGACTTTTGAAGCCTTGACTGAGGAATTTGTAGTCCATCACCAGAAGAGCACACCTTACCATCCACAAGAAAATGGGATAGTGGAAGCATTCAACAAGATCTTGGAGACAACGATGTCGAAGATTTGCAGTGTGAACAGGGATGACTAGGATTTTAGAGTACCAGCAGTACTTTGTTCCTATAGAACCACTTGCAAAAAATTAACAATGCAGACCCATTTTAAGTTGGTGTACGGTCTCGAAGTCGTTGTCCTAATGGAATACCTAGTACCAAGATTAAGAATTGTTTCCTTTATAGATATGGATGACACTGGTGATTTTCAAGAGAGTATTGTGAAGTTTCTCGAGCTCAAAGAAGACAGGTTTATTGCAGGATTCCATCAGCAGGTGCAAAAGGAAAGAGAAAAGGCCTATCATGACAGGCACATCAAGAAGAAGGTATTCAGGCAAGGTGATCTAGTACTAGTATATGACAATAAGTTCATAAAACATCCTCGGGAGTTCAGAATGCATTGGCTTGGGCCATATGAGGTCACCTATGTTACAGAAGGAGAAGCCACGTAGTTGAAGACTTTGAAGGGTGAAAGGAAGGAAGGATTAGTGAATGGGAGCTAGTTGAAATTGTATTATGACAACCCGTTGCCCCACAAATCTAAGTAAAAGCGTAAGGAAAAGGGTCTAGGTACCAGGTCCAGTTGAAATTGGGTACTAGACACAAAAAAAATAGTCTGCACAGGGAAGGAGAGGAGTCATAGAGAAGAAATCAAAGGCTACACTGTGCAGTCTGAAGTCGAAGTAAAACAGAAGAATCAGATCTTAAGTGCCTTAGGACAAGTCACAGGTGAGTGTTGGGGGCCTTTTGGCCCTTGGTTATGGAAATAAGTGAAGCTCAAGGAAGAAAAGTCAGAATGGGGACTGCGTGGAAGACACAATGACTGTTAGTGGGTCAAAGTGAGAAAAAGAGTAGAAAAGATGGAGCGAAGTAAAAGGAAGCAATTCGTTGGATGAGGAGATCGAGGATGACAAATCAGCAAGGAAGAAGGATCATGGACAACTCAACAAGTGGAAAAAGACACCATTGGATACTTTGGAGCACCGCGTGAGAAGGAAGGAAAGACATGCTGGCGAAGCTCTGAAAACACGGGTCAAGTTGACCTAGGGTTTTGGACACCTAGATGTTACACATTATTTTCATCACCCTCATGATCGTTAATGATGTAAACCTATCTGTTGCTTTCATAGAGGGTAGTGGCATGAATTCCTGAAGAAAGAAGGGAGAAGAAATTTTCTTGAGAGATGAAGTTGTGTTTTCCTCTGTAAAAACCCTATTTTGGAGGATTTCCACGGGCTGCACCATAGCTAGGGTGCCTAAATTCCTGATTTTCGTAGGCTGCACTATATCTAGGGCATGGAGTTTTCGTAGGCTACACTATAGCTTGGTCGCGGCGGCCTTCGTACGTGGGAAAAATGAGAATTTGCTTCTAGAAGGAGAAGGTTCTATGGTGAGGTGGCCTTCGATTGGTTTGGATATTACTCGCTTTCATGATTTAGTGGGATCATCCTAACCTCCTCACCTTATCCTCTTCAAGTTATAAAAGGAGAGGAGCTCTCATGGAGAAAGTTAGCTTGATTGAGTTAAGTTTGTCTTGGGATTGTTAGATTGGTATGTTGGCTTTAATCTTTCCTTTGTCAAGATAGATTGTGAGTAGATGTCAGATCTATAGTCTCAGAATCCTTGGAGCAAGAAGTGTGTGGGAAGCAAGGAACTATTGGAAGGAACCTGACAACATCAAGGCATCTGGTTGTATCTTTCTTCCACATTCTTTAATATATTGACATGTTTCTTTCCCATAAAATCATTCTCATTTTATTGCATGACTCCTTGATCACATGCATAGGTTGTCATTGAATATACTATTTTTGCATTCACTTTGGTTGGTTTGTGTCTCACTGCAGGATCAATATCACAAGAGCATCATAGTGAAACAGGAACAACAAAGACATAAGGAAGCGATATTTAAAGGTATGTTATCCATTCCTTATTTGGTAGTAAATTCAATGATTGTAACTTAGGGAAAGCGTCATGTTCTGTCCTGTTTTGTTCTAGATCCAGGTGGATCTAGGGAGATCGGTTTATGTCTGCATTTACCGATTTATCCAACAACACTAGGGTTTTTGACACCTAGGTTTCCACCTAAGGATGTCAGTGAGATATCATAATGTATATATAGAGGTATAAAGGACCTGGGTTGGGTTGTTGATGTTATGATCATTGTCGTTGTCTTTGTCATTGTGAGATTGAGTGAGTAATACTTGGAGAGAGAGAGAGAGAAGTGTTGAGTACGAGAGACTTATGTATTGTAAGATCTTCAGCTGGGTGAGAAGATCAACCCTGCAGCTAGGTGCGTACGGAGGGGAGAGATAGAGAGAAGAAGAAAGAAGATATGCTAGTTAAGAGCACAGACAAGAACTATATGCTTCATATTAATACATTATAAAGCATAGTTCTGTGGACATAGCCCTAGAGAGAGGGTGAACCCCGTATATCTTGTCTTGTGTGTGTGATTGATGCTGTGTTCTTTTGCCTTGATATATTGTTATTGCATTACTGTGTTAGATATGATAGTTATATCTTGCGCAGTAGATCCTAAGAAGATAAAGAATACTAGATTGTTGTGTGTCGATCACTTTGAACCCACTTTGCATTCCTTTTGGTTGTACACATCTCTGTCCTACAACCCCCACATAGCTTCTTTGGGTGAGACTGCATCTGCCTCACATGTGTTTCCGAAAGGGCCAGTAGCTAGGGCTTGTTGGTGCAATCTTAGAGATGAACCCTGGGTCTTCCCCTGAGCCAACAATCCCCTTGCGAAGGGGTTCCTTGGTTGGTATCATCCAGAACTTTATCCATGAAGATATTATGCACAGGTTCTCTCCTTGTGGGATAGTTCAAATCTATAAAAGTCTCACACACTGACTTTGAATAACCAGTGTTATCAAAACAACACCTATAAAGAGGTGGCTCCACGCTTCTAAGAGGAAGACCGAAAAGTCCTCACAACTGACGGAGTGGGAGGTATAACACCCTAGGTCAGAGACCCAAAGAAATGACTGACTAAATCACTATAGAAAAATAAGGAGCACAGAGCACACACTAAAATTTCCTAAAGGAAAATCAATCAAACGACTAAATAGTAAGAAGAACAGTTACGCCAGTGGAAACTAGAGCAACTTACCGATGCAAGTGCAACTCAAACAAGGAAGCACCCTCCAAGTATACTCTACAAAGCGTGGCCCGACGTCTACCCAAGGTACCACGGTATACCCCCACAATCACCTATGTAAGTCCCTAAAATCAAGGCAACTAGGTTGTCATCTTGTGAACAACTACTAGGTGGGTACAATCGACAGTCGGGTGGACCGCAATGAGCAAGGTATCCATCCCGAAACCTATCGAGGGCATCGAAAGAAAGTGTTCCAAAAGATGATTGAGGACCTTGAATGAATTCGAGACCCACAAAGCTCCATGGCAATTGCAGTCAACGTAATCCCAAGATAAGTCCTCTATATGTGTTCCTCTGCTATGATTGGTTTGGCTATGGAGGGGGTTATCTCCACTACCTTTCTGCACGTGACCTCGTGTTTATCCCCTGTGTTAAAGGGGGGTCCCGGATAATTTTCACGTTATTGGACTTTAACACTCCCTAACTCATAATCCAATTTTTGATTTAACGGCCTTGAATAGTTTCCTCTCCAACCTAATTCAAGGCCCTAACCCTAAACTAGTTGGTTGACCCTACAAACATAAAAAGTCTAGTTTATTTTAGATTAGCATTCTTTTTAAGGCTTGATTTACTCAAAAAGGGTGTGTGGTAGTGCAACTGATGTTGTTAATAATCTTGTGAAAAATGAAACTTATAAGAACACTAGAAAAGAAGGATTATCTTTCTTATTTTCTTTTGAAAAGATTTTAAAATTAGAAGAAAACACAACGCTATGCTAATTTCTTTTTCTTTTTCAAATAACAATGCAAGAAAATGCCAAGAAAGAAAGAGACCTAACAAGCTAAGTTATTTTTTTATATATTTTCTTCCAATCAAAGAAGAAGTAACAAAAGATGCTAAAATAAACTAATGAATACACTATTCACGCCCCCCCCAAATGCAACTCATTTTTCTTAAAATTTCGAGCTAAAAATAAGTTAAAAAGGCTAGGAAACACAAGATTTTTTATTTTTTAAAAGACAAGAAAACTGACGTCAAACCCAGGCTAAAGACTGTAAATATAGAGACAAGTACTAAATCAAGAAACCCTTGAGAAGTCAGACTTCAATCAAGGAAGAGGTTGACTGCCTCTTCTTAAGGAAAAAGTTTCCTGACACAGGAATGCTACTGACACTTAAGCAGCTTGCGTATGTACGCGGGATGTCCAAAGGTAAGGTGGGTATGTATGTGTGCATACCCACTACAGGCCATGTATAGCTCTGAAACTTCTAAAGAAAAAATAAAACTAACAATCAGGCTGACGAGGCAGGGAGTACTGGTATGGTAGACCAGAATCCCTTAAAGACTTAGCAACTTACAGAGAATTTTTTTTTTTTTAACTAGAACGGTTATGTTGTGTTAATCGGCTTGCTCGCAAGCCTGGAACAGAAAGTTACATATCTGAAGGAGGTTGGTGACCTCTAACAGTGCTGCCAACCTCCTTGTGAACGTCTTGGGAAACCCATCCCATTTGCTTCTTGAACTAATTCGAGAAAATGACAAAGATTGCATACATGAGTAAATTCTCACAAATTGTGAGCATAATAGAAGACAGAAGCAAAGCATTA
>JASDQU010295390.1:1336-14308 GCA_032191745.1 Picea mariana | reverse complement strand
TATTGATCCAATGGACCACGATTAAATCGCGATCTCGCATCTCGCTGTTCCTTTGACTTTCCAGTCAGCGAGATGACGATCTTTTGCCACGTGTCCTCTTGATCCAACGGATCACGATTAAATCGCGATCTCGCATCTCGCTGTTCTTTTGACTTTCCAGCCAGTGAGATGACGATATTTCGCCACATGTCCTCTTGATCCAACGGACCACGATTAAATCACGATCTCACATCTCGTGGATCTGAAGATGAATCATCTCGACTCTCCAAGTCGCGATCCGCAAAACTCCGAGATGGAGCTGAAATCAACGGTCCACGATCTTGATGATTCTACAGTCCAGATCTCATCGTGAACTCGCATCTCACGATTCCTTCCATAGAGGTTCTTGCCTCTCCATGTCGCGAGTCGTGAAACTCCGAGATGAAGCTGGATCAACGGTCCAGAATAAAACTTTGATTTGACGACTGCGATTAAATCGCGATTTCGCATATCGCGATTTTGATAGTTATGTTTCTTGCCTCTCCATGTTGTGAGTCGCAAAACTCTGAGATGAAGTTACATCAATGGTCCACATAACCCCTTGAGATGGACGGTCCTCCTACTTTCGGGATTTTGTGAGCCCATTTTCTCCTTGCACTTTAAAGAACGTGCAGGTTCTCCTCGATCCAACGGTGGTCAGATCCTACACTCAGATCTAACGCCTGAGATCTATCCTTCTATTCAGTGCGTGCTCTCCTTTTTTTTATTCAGATCTAACAGCCCTCATGCTGTCAGGAATTTTGGATGGGATCCAATGATCAGCAACGCTTCTCCTCCAAGTTTACACATCCTTCTTACTTAGAAGAATTTCGACTCTGCACTAATTCCTCCTGAGCCTACGTTGTTCCTGTTTGTCCATCGATACACATTCTGATCCTGCCATCTTCACTATTGTACTTGCCATCAATGACAAGCATTACACTATCTGTCAAACATTTGCCAACACACCAAACAATACCTTCATGTCGAATCCTATCATCACCCTGCCCAAAAATTAGGATTTCTCAACACCCTAGCTATTAGGGCCTTTAGAATCTCTGATGATGAACACCTTGATGAAGAGAAAAACCACCTCCTCAAGGTTTTCAAGGATAATGGCTATAAAAAACATCAATTTCTTATAGCCTTTCATAATGCCTCTAAAAGACATAGAAGTAAGGAACAAAAAAATAATGACGTGTCCAAAGTTTTCTTCACATACATACAAGGAACAACAGATAAGCTTGCTAGGATTTTGAAGAAGAAAAATATTGGGGAAACTTTCAAACCCATAAACACTATTAGGAATTCCCTTAGGTCGGTCAAATACCCTATTGATCCCATTGAATAGAAGGGTGTCTATATGATCCCTTGTTCATGTGGTAAAAAATACGTAGGGGAAACAGGTCAGTCCTTTAGAATTAGAATTCAAGAACATGTCGCTGATATCAAGCACAACCGCACTTGTCCCTCAACATTGGCAGAACATTGAGATAAAACAAAACATCATATTTGTATTGAAGAGGCCAAAATTCTTGCCAAAGTAGATCACTATCACAATAGAAAATTTAGGGAAGCCAACGAAATCGAAAATAAACCTAAAAATCTAAACAGAGATGATGGCTGGAAGATCAGTCAAAATTAGATCCCAACACTAACCATAAGGACAGATTCTAGAAACTGATTAGTAATAGTTGAGGTCTTATATATTTTTAATAAGTCGACTCTTTACTAAAAAACTTTTCATATTTATACACCTCATGATTTTTCAGATTTCCCTCTTATATTAAAACTCTTCCTGATGATGGACCACATTTGTTTGGATTGAAACGTCGAATAAAAAACTGATGCGATGAATCCAAAAGAACCACCTTATCATAACTCCAGTCGTAAAAGTATCATAACTGAAATAGGAGTAGAGATGTCATATTCAATGAGAAGGTCATGTACAAAGATCATTTGTATGGAGAGAAACATGAAAAAGAAAAATGAGAATACACAGTGCTTGATGAGATCATTGAAAAAGAAATTCCAAAGGCATAAGAAAATCAAAATGTACAACAATAGGATCAACCATGTTAAGTAAAACCCCTGAACTATAATCTCCTTCATGGTATTATTTATTGTTGATTGATTTTGGTGAACCAGAATTTTATGAAGAGGCAATGCAGATAGACACCAAAAAGAAGTGGGAGCAAGGCATGAAAGAGGAAATGGATTCCTTGGAAAATAACCAGACTTGGAGGAAAAAGAGCCTTGCGGAATAAATGTGTTTACAAGTTGAAGGAAGAAGATGGAGGCAAAAATTAGTACAAGGCTAGACTTGTTGTAAAAGGGTTTGCACAAAACAAAGGTATAGATTTTGATGAAATTTTTTCTCCTGTTGTTAAAATGACTTCAATTAGGACTATTTTAAGTCTTGTGGCAGTAGAATATTTTCATCTGGAATAGTTAGATGTAAAAACAACTTTTCTCCAAGGGGATTTTGAGGAAGATATTTATATGCAGCAACCACAAGGGTATGAGGTCAAAGGTAAGGATAGTTTGGTATGTAGGTTGAAGAAGAGATTGTATGGCCTAAAGAAATCTCCAAGGAAGTGGTATTTGAAGTTTGACAGGTTTATGACAGAACAAGGTTATAGTAGATGTCATTCTGATCACTGATTTTATTTTAAAAGGCTAGAAAATGGGAGCTATATTATCTTGATATTGTATGTAGATGACATGCTTGTTGTAGGGTCTAATATGTAGGCTATAAATGTGCTCAAGAAGAAATTAACTAATTCATTTGAGATGAAGGATTTGGGTGCTGCAAAGAAAATCCTTGGTATGAGAATAACAAGAGACAAGAAAAATAGCAAATTGACATTATCTTAGGGTGAATACATAGAGAAGGTGTTGGAGAGGTTTAGAATGCAGAATGAAAAACTAGTTAGTAAACCTTTGGCCAACCATTTAAAATTAAATAAGGAAATGTGTCCCAAGACACAAGAGGAGATATAATACATGTCTAGGGTCCCTTATTCATCAACAATTGGCATCTTGATGTATGTGATGGTTTGCAAAAGACTAGATATTGCACATGCAGTGGGAGTTGTGAGCTGGCATATGAATAATCTAGGAGAAGAACATTGGGAGGCCATAAAGTGGATTCTCAAGTATTTGAGAGGTACTGCTACTCATGCATTATGTTTTGTAGGTTCAGACATTGTTCTACAAGGATATGTGGATTCAGATATGGCAGGTGATAAAGATAGTAGGAGGAGCACCACAGGGTATGTTTTTACTGTAGGTGGAACAACACTAAGTTGGATTAAGAAATTGCAAAAGGTTGTTTCACTTTCAACAACAAAGGTAGAGTATGTTGCTTCTACAAAGGCTAGTAAAGAGATGATTTGGCTACAGAGGTTTATGGAGGAATTGGGAAAGAAGCAGGAGAATAATAGGTTGTATTGTGACAGTGAGAGTGCCATTCATATTACAAAGAAATTAGCCTTCCATTTGAGGACTAAGCATATATAGCTCAGGCACCATTTCATATGATTTGTCTTGGAAAATGGACACTTGAAGCTGGAAAAGATACACACTAGCTATAATCATGAAAGCATGTTAACTAAAGGAGTAACCAAGGAGAAACTAAGTTCCTTCTTAGTTTCAGTTGGTCTTCAAGCATATAGGTGAATATGAGAAATTTTCCAGGTCCAATATGGTTCATATTCCATTAGATACAACATCGATGGAGTTGTTGAGATCAGTCTCTAAGTGGGAGATTGTTGGTTGTGGAGCCTGATTATCTTCCTGATTCATAGGTCTTTGTTTTTCATCCATGTTTATACCCCATGAAGACTTTACACCCTGGAATTATTGATACTCTAGATAGGGGAGTGTAGAGGGGGGTTACCCCCTCTATAGGGTCCAGGGCCAAGCGGGCCCCTGAAGGAAAAATTTCCTAAATCTATATCATAATTTCTTTGTAAATCTGGACCGTTCATTATAAGGTCGCATATTTGGTGGTAGAAGTTATGTTAGGGTTTTTTTCCATAGAAGGAAACCCTCTTTTTTGAGGGAAATGTATTGCGGCTATGCTTCATTGTGAATATTGTATTCTAAGATAGGAGACTATGAGAGAAAGAAAAGAAAGTTACAATGGGTTTGTTATAGGTTGTATCCCTTCATTTGAAGGATAATAATAAAGGAAGGACCTGAAAATTTCTCTGGTGGATGTATCCCACACTAGGTGAACCACATATATCTCTGTCTTTATTGTATTGTGTATATTCTGTGTTTTATTTCCTTATTTGTTTTATTTTATTGCTCTGCTATCCTATTTTTCTAACAACTTCATGGTAGTAAAACCCCAATGACGTCAAATAGGTTAAAGGATTGGACACATAAAATTAATGTGTCCGGTGGTAGATGCCACATTAGATGGCATAAGTATTAAGATACCACATGGATTCCACATGGTAGTAAGGTGGCCTTGGGGCAATGGAGGCCCGAGAACTTCGAGAAGCCATAATTTTTTATCCATAGATCGGTTTGGAGCATGAAAATTTTCATTGGAAATATCTTGATGAGAACAAGAGAATGGTTCCCTCAATAATATTTATTGAGATGATTGAGAAAAAGATAAATTTTAATACCTTATTCTTTAAAAGGGTACTTAGGGGGTTGGTTTTTTTACAACTGCTTTCCAATGGATTTCATGGAGTGTTTTCATATACCCGGTGATCCGAATTTATGAGCAGAATGAAAGGAATAAAAGACTGAATACAAAAACATAGAGATATGGAGAACAACAGATATACACTGAACACTAACTTCTATTGAATAAATAAAATAGGATAAATAACTTCTAAGGAATAATAGGCATCTTGGTTCGGTTCAGAAAGATCTCTACTCGGATGACACTCATACTTCGTAAAGCATATCTACTTTCAAAATGGAGGAGAATACTGGAAAGAGATAGTGTATAGAAAGGGGAAACTGGCTTGACCAGGCCAGGAGGAAACAAAAGACTTAGAAATGGTTACACCATAGGAAGGAGCTGCGGTCATCCCCATCGAATCCATTGGTTATTCCCGCGTAAGGCGTAGCAGAATATTCTATTCATGCATCTATTGGTTCAGTTATCAAAGCAGACAAAGAAACATGTATAATAAGAAGAATGCCAGCAGTGAAAGGAATCGACTGCTCTTCTTTAGTTACAATATTTTATGGCTATTATCGCCAACGAGAGACCTAGGAGAAGCGGGTGAACTGACTAGGATGAGCAGAAATAGATCAATCCGAAAGTGAATAAGTTGGGCAAACCTTCAAATGTTATCGTTGGTTCTTCCGTATTAACTTCATGGCTAGCTCCCTATTCAAAACTGTTATTCTCGAAATAGACACCATGGAATCATCAGACGCCGTTTTCTCTAGCGTTAAAAACATAATTGAAAAGCACTGTAATTAAGCCCATCAAGCACTATTAGAACAACACTGTGGAATAAAAAAACTACCCTACCTAAATAACAACATAGGTAAGGAGCCAATTGGAGTAGCACAAAACTATGTTCGGTACTAGCTAACAGAGAACCTATCTATAAATAGAGACTTGGTCATATTACTCTTCCCTAATATCCAGTCTGCAGCTTTTCCTTTTAGCAAAAACACTGGATCATTATATACGTAATAACTGGCATACAATACCTCAAAATGTTCCCAATAATTTATCAAACAAATAGCCCTACACCTTCGATTAAAGCGACACCGAATACTCCACTCATTTCATTTCTTAAATAGAAAGACAAAGCATTCTCATATCAACAAAACCACTGTCACTAGCTACTATATAAACATATATCGTATATTACCGGGGATTTCTTCCTTACCCGATGAGAACTACCCAACTCCCGACGAATATGAATAGAATGATTATGGAATGTTTCCCTTTCATTCAAGAAGGACTAAAAATCAAGTGTTACTCTTTAGGGTAAAACAATACCTCTTCTAACGGATCAAGTCAAAGTGTTACTCTTTAGGGAGAAAGCCTAATTATAACGTACACAATCACTTATAAAGGTCATGGGGGCTCCTCCCCTCAGGGGCCCCTCTGCTTTCGCTTACTTCTATGCCTTAGCTTTCCTTTTCAGTTTCCCTTTCGATTTTAGCTCTTCAGACCGCTGATGCTTTTGGATTTGGATCCGAACTACGGGGTGCTACTGGAATTGGATATGCTGCTGATGCTAGCTATGATGGGTCTGGCTTTGGTTCTTCTCCAGCTTCTGGGTCTCGATCATCTGCTGGTGGATCCGCTTCTGTATCTATCCATGTCTCTGTTGCTAGCTTTGCACTTGGAGAATCTGGAACAACGACTGGCTTTGGAACTGATGAATCGACTGCTTCTAGCTCTCAAATTGGCTATGGCACAGGAAGGGATGCCGAACGAAGGGAAGCTACTGGATCAACCAAGTGAAGGGATGCTGCTGTTTACTCTGCTAGCTTTAATGCTTATTGCTTTGATGTTGGGTTCGATGCTTGTTCAATGGGATCATTACCTAAAAATGACGTTCTCAGTAGCAGCGTAGAGGAAGGGGTGGAAGTAGCAGATCCTATAGCTTCTGACAACTTATATATAGGCTATTCTTTCTTTTCAGAGCATATAGAACTGACTCAGCAAGCATGAGATGGTGACTACCTAAAGCAAGCCAATAAATACCATAAATATCTAAATAAAAAGTGCCTATCAATGAGCCGGAATGCAGAGGCAAGGGGTAAAGGCCCTTTGTTCAGAAGCAGTTCCCGTTCGAGAGCTAGTTGACCAAGCCAAAGCACATGTTTAAGAACCGGTCGGGTGGGAATAAATAGTTCTTTGTGCCGACAAAGGCATAGGATGACAGGTAAACTGATTCGAGAGAAGGCCTCTGGGACGCCTGGCGAGGGTGGTTTCTTTACAAAGACAGGGAGAATGGACATAGATAAAGGAAGCTTTACTCTAGCGTTGGTTGGGGCCCCACATATTAGTCTGGGGTTATAGGGTGCTTGGTTTTTCAGAGGAGGGAGAAATGAGCCCTGTAGAAGCCTACGGGTGAGGTCAGGGTTGTGACTCTCCTTGGTGTTCTAATAGTAGGAAAGGAGAAGGAGCCTAGGTTAGTGTCATAGGGTTAGTTCCGGTCTTGTCTCCTTGTTGTTCCTTCTCTTCTGAGTGAGAAGGAAGAGCCCGACTGATGCCCATAGGGTCTTATCGGGTTGTTTCTCTCCTTCTTCCAACTTTAAGGGGAGGGAAGGGGAAGGGGAAGGATAGGAACTCCTTAAAGCCTAAAGGAGCTGGGGAGGCACTATCCTTTTCACATCCCTTTCCACATCCTTATCGCCGAATGGCCCATACTTTACTTTTTCAGTTGAACTTTCATTAAATCAAGTTTTACTTACTCTAAAGTGTTACTCTTTAGGGCAAAAGAATACATCTTCTCACAGATAAAGTCAAAGTGTTACTCTTTAGGGCAAAACAATACATCTTCTCATGGATAAAGTCAAAGTGTTACTCTTTAGGGATAAAGCCTAATTACATTTCCCTTGTCCCATGCCATCAACACTCGTCATGAAGTGAGGAACCTCTCCTTACAGTCGAGCGTGCTTTCGCATCCTCTCCCGTTGGTCGAGTGTCTAAAGACCCTCAGATTCCCCACTCTTTAGCTCTTTATTACAACCTTTTGACCGCTTCAACGTAGGCCTGGTCAAGCTTCAGGGACATATCAAGCCGTCAGTGGTCCCTCATTCGGGGCACTGCCCCCCCCCAAAAATAGCACTACTTAGGTTCTTTCTCATAATATTGACATTTATTTACATTTATCTACAATTTTGATCGGCCAGATTGAGTCGATTGCTTCGAGGTTAAGCGCCTTTATGCTTGCTAGCTGGAATAATGAACCTAGGGCTGCGCTCCTTAAGTACACTGTCATGCCCACCTGTTTATCTCTTTATTTATGCTGGCTTGCTTGCTGGCTTTTTGATTCACCCAACGAACGAAAGAAAAGATGTTGTAACCCATGTGCCACGATAGAATGGGAGAGACACACATGTTGCTAGAACAAGTTGACTATGCAATTGGAAAGGAAATAGAATTTGATCGCTCTTATACTTTCACCCCGGGAGTAAGGAAGCCAGGGTTGGACAAAAGATATGAGGTTGAGCCAAGTTCCCAATAGACAATAAAGAAGTTTCCTATAACTTGCTTAGAGAGAAGTTCACCTCCACTTGCCGAGAAAAGAAGTTACCCATATTCCCCCGGGCTTACCCCTATGGAACCATAGTTCCTACAGCACCAGCCAACCACCAGTCATAGCCAGTTATAGTTGTGCCAATTAGAGTCGATCATAGTCAGAAGGTCATAGACAATCAGAAGTCATAGCATTCATACGTATTCCCCATGCTTGCTTGGAGAGATATTGATAGATGGGCACTTTCGAGAGGGGACTACAAAAAACATCTTGAAATATGGGTGGAACAATGGATGAATGATAGCCTATGTAGCTTTCGGGCTTCTTGAGCTTGCTGCAGAGATCGTGTGGCGAGACAATGAATGGCTGGATTTCACCAATGAACCAGTGCTGCTTGATTGATAACTAAGGCTTATGACCAAGTAAGTGCTATTGGGTCCACTAATAAGTCAGCTGCTTGATGAGCCGGTGGTTAGACAATAGATAGACATGGTGCTAGATAGAATTGCCTAGCGCTTGAGGCAAGGGGCGAAACAACTATGTGCAGTTTTCAACGACTATGTGTTGCAATCCTGGGACAGACAGGGATATTGCAGTGAATAATTACTATGCGCAACGAAGATGTGCTATGAAGAGGTAGGTGCCACGACATGTATGTGCAGTAAACGAATATGTCCAGTGTTCCACTATGTGCCTGGGACGGGGTGGGAGAATGATGCAAACTATGAAATAAAACAATGGACGCCGTGCACGGAATGACCCCAGACCGGGTGAACGCTTCAACCACGGGATCGGTGATTTATACATCATCGACGCTTATCTACGTTACAATAGATTGGTCACACATATCTCACCCTTCACAAACATTTGTTCACCTGATCGGGAGATTATGTTCCCTAGTAACCACTGGAAGAAAGGAATTGAGGAGAGGATCCATGTTGCTACCGGACGAGCATATCATTTAGCCAGGGTGACACCATATGAGATAGAGTTCAATATCATAGGATAACTGAGTCACCCTCAAACAATACCCGGGAGAGAAGTAAGTTAGTTCCCCATGTTCCCAACAGAGGACATTGGGAGCCAGCCATGTTGTTTCCATATGAGCTTATTGATTGAGCCATGTTCTCACAGAACGATATTTCTTTATATCCCCAAGTTCCCACCATACGGAAGGGAAGGGACACATCGACCCAACATGACATGGGTTGGGCACGGAGCAAGCACTGGAACTGGGGCACGGAACACTTCACTTCTTTAAGATTTTTGAATGCCCCCGAGTCGGGGGAGCAGGGTGGGAGACTGAAGGAGGAAACCGATCCACCCGAGATATTCTCGATTTAGAACTGCCCGATAGATGCTTCTCTATAGACCTGATATCTTCTATATCTTCAACCTAGAGAAATAGCCCCCCAGCACCCACAACTTGTATTTCTAAAACGCACAGCGTGCCTGTGCTTTGTTACAGTATTTATGTATAATAAAGATAGAAGGTCTAATCAAACAACTATTTCATAGTGCTGCCAGCATCCTTCCTTGTATGTTGCGAACTTGGCATCCGTCCACGAATTTATTTCCTGAAGATGGTTCCATCTCGACTTGATCTCCAAACTACGTAGTCGATCAATAACTAAATAAAATGTTGTCAGGTGGGATAACCCCAAACAAACAAAGATGGAAGCCGTATCTCCTGTCTCTCCCTCATCTTGGCCGTAAATAAAAAAAGAAATTGCTCACTTGGACCCACAAATCTACCTTTCCTGCGAGGTATCTTTTTGTTTCAAACCCCTCGACACAAAATATTCCTTCGTCTGGTGGACGACACCTCCACACATAAATCTATCAAGCGAGCCTGCCATTTGTTTCTTCTCCTAGTCATCCCGGTTTGATTCTTTTTATCAATGCGCATCCATCTGTGTTCTTCATAAAGCTCACGATCTACCCAGCAGCATCCCGCCCGTCTGCCATCAATCTCACCCCATTCATCCCATCTCTTATTGCAAAATCCATATCAGAGCTGCTGCTGAATGAAACCGCACAAGCCATTGATCGATCCATCCCTGGAAATTGAAAGTATGCCCAAGCAAGGATCGTAGCAGTGTTTGAAACGTTGTTCCCTCTTTTGTCTTAAAGTAAAAGGTCACATTCTATGTTCAGTTGGGGTTAGATCATATGAAGTCAAAAAGAGCGTTTGCAAAGAGCTAAAATGTCAATCTTAAGGGGTTCTCCCAGGACTAGCGGAAGCTTCCTTTTCAATATATCTCCCAGCCTGTTGGTTTCGTTTCATCTCAAAGCAAGCCCGTTGTTCACTCTACAAGTTAAGGTAAGTCAGCTGGTCTATAAAGATTGGTTAAGACACCAGCCAGGAAGTTGGTAGCAGTAGATCAACTGAAGGTGGTAATCAAAGTAAGGTAAAGTAAATAGCAATGCTTAAATTTATCACCCCACACCCCCATCCAATCTCTTAAGTTTTGGCATTCATCAAGAGGGGGGCATAAAAAAAAATCCAACCGAAACCTGTTGGCACTTGACAAACCCACCATCTAATCATCCAATCGCATGCGGGTAACATTCCCGTATGAGAAGGAAGTGTTCTATATGGGGCAGGTCTTGTTCTTAAGGTGGGTGGTGAGTTGGTCAAAAGGGAAGGAGGCCTGACGTACCCATATAATCCTTCCTATCCTTCCTGACATAAGGTAAGTGTGGTTGGCAACAGTAACAAACCAGTAGGATGAAGGCAATAGTAAGTAAAGTATCTGGTGGGATAGCATGCTCATAAGTAAAGGATTACGCCCCGTACCTCCTAAGATTCATAAAGGCTCATCCGAACCAGAAGATAATACGTGGTACCCAGAAGGTTCTCTGTGGTATACCCATAATATAATATGTTATACAAATAATAATAATAAGGTAGGGTAAATAGTCAATATCCTAGTGCCGTACCTACTAATCTTCCTGGCTAAAGCAATAGGTTCTAAGAAACAGTTCATTAAAGGTAAAGTAGTTTCATCTGATCCCGGGTCTATAGTTGGTATACTGTACCTCCCTGCTTCATGAAGTAAGAGGTGCTAGGTCTTTCGGTGGATAGGTTGTATGGACTTAATCAAAGGTAAGGGCAAGGGTAAAGGGCGAATGACTAGCATGCTTCCCTCCATACGAAGCATTTCTAGCTGATGCATGAAAAGTAACTAGGGTGTAGTCTGATCCCGTCCTGAGAAGGTATAATAGCAGTCGCTTCATGAAGTAAGTGTGATTCCAGTGAATGGCTGTCTGGAAGCTCGTCCAAAAGCTCTATGGGAAGGCCACCCCGTCAAACAAGTAAGCGTGAGGACTAAGCGGGGGTAAGAACTATAGGTTGTTGGTAGAGCAGGTGGATAGGTCTATTCCATAGAGTAAGCTCCCAATAAATATAAATTAGCTTTCTTTCAACTTGCCTTTCTCTCTAGTAGTGAAGAAGTAGTTCAATCTCTCTAGTTCTGTGATTAGACCATAAAGACTAGAAATCGAGTGTTACTAATCGGAAGGTGGGAAGAAGTGAAATAGAAATCTTATTCACTACTAGGAGTTATATAGTCGTTATAGAAAGGGTTAAGATGAAAGGGTTAAGAGAAAAATAAAGAGTGTCTGATTGAACAGGGATTAGAGCCACTACAGAGAGTGCAATTGGCGTTAGAGACTAGTCTAAATAGAGTTTAGTGGAACTACTATCAACTATTGGATGCACTAAAGAGATAGTATAGTCATTATAGAGAGAGAATCACAGAACTAGCCTTGTCTCTAATCTATCCAGAGCAAGCTAATTTCCCTACCGGGGCTTGTCGAATTTGGCTGGTCATTACTGCTGGCTGGTCGATGAACCGAGGGCTTGCTTACTTATTTCCTTGGCTGGCTTCGCAACTTGGCTAGGTAGGATGGATGGATCAGATGTCCGGTATCGATTCTTATTCTTGCAGGGTTGATTGAGTTATTGATCGATGGACAACTGATTGGTTCGGGGCGTGACCAGACGAAGGAAGAATCTATGATGTGGCGGGGTTGGAAACAGATAGATACTTGGCAGGGTAGAAGATGTGTGGTGATCCAAGTTAGCCACTGATTGATTGATTGAGAGATTGGGCCTACATCTGTGAGGTGGTGGTTGGGTGGTCCAAAGGACGACTGCCAACAGAAGTTTTATTCCCTATCGGGGATGTGGTGGGAGACTGAAGGAGGAAACCGATCCTTCGACCTGACTGACTGAGCGGCCTAATCCCGCCTCCCTTCCTGCTTCAATCGACCTTGTGACTTGCCTTCTCTCGAACTTGTGAACTTCCTGAATGTTGATCGAGACCTTGCTTACTGACTGCTGTGACCTGACCTTCAACCTACCTGATGAGCTGCGTTCATCGACCCTCGACCCAACCCACCTTTTCCATTCGCCTTCGGCCTGATTATACCTGCGCCTTCGGCCTGACCCGTAGCACAGTTCCTATTCAATCAGTTGATCAGTTGACCGGTTACCTTCCATCTTGATAGGCCTTTCAGTAGTGAAAATGCCAGGTATTTTACCCCAACCCTTATCATTTGAACCCAGCTCGGTAAGTAAGTCGAGTAAGGAGAAGTACGTTTAGTTGCAAGACCGAAGGGCGAGATGACGATCTTCAATTAGGTCAGCCTTTACCTAACCAACTACCTGATACGATTTTTCTTTCATAATTCTTGATGTACCATAATATCGTAAGTTATGCTTTTGGGGCATTTCAGAGCTAAA
>JASDQU010295389.1:0-14248 GCA_032191745.1 Picea mariana | reverse complement strand
GTTAAAAGATAAGAACATCAAGGACGATGTTCCTTTAAGGGGGAGGGAATTGTAACACCCTGTTTCCCCCAGTTTGTAAAAATAACTGGACTGGCCAAGAAATGTGGCAAACTCAGAAATGTGAATATGTGATGTGAATGGACCTTGTGGAAAAGGTCGATGAATGTGAATAATTATATGAATTTATATTGCAGGACTGTTGAGAGGGGATATGCTGAAAAAGAGACCACGATGGCTGCAGAAAGGCGGTGGAAGGAACCTAGAAAGGTGGCGTTAACTTCCACCAAAAATCAATACCGTATTTGGACTCCACTGGCCTAGAGAACCAAAAGTGGCTCGCTGGCCCTAAATTAAATGTATCGCAGGCTGGTAGGTAGATGGCTCCTCAGGAATTAAGGAGGGATGGGGAGGTGAACCACCCATCCGTAGAGCCGTCAGGCCTGACCAACACGAGGGAAATCGCGCCACACGCAACCTCGCAAGAGGATAAGGCATGGGGGAGAAGCGATTGGGGGCAGACGTGAGGGGAGAAAGAGAACTCTGGCGATATGCAGAGTGAGTGATAGCGGAGAGGAAGGAGAGTAACCTTCGCTCCTGGTCACTGGCAAACAGAGACGCCGTCTCACAACATCATGGTCTCAGCTCGGGCGTGGATAGTGGTAAATCCATTGGGAGTCGTTGAGCCTACGGTTGGGTGGAAATGAGCACCCCTCTCAGCAGTTGCATAACCCATGGTGTTACTTTCTGATAAGTGTTTTGCCTTTGTCATCTTGAAATATATGTATGCTGACATTTATGATCATAAGTTGTGAAATTGTGAATGACTTCATTATAAGAATGTCTATATGGTGTCTTGATCAGTACTGGTAGTTGTATGTTTATATGGAAAGACTATGTATGGCTTATGTTCTCATAAATCTTTATTTATATGCATACTGATCTAATTCAAACTTCACGCCTGGTTCTTGGGAGAGAGATACCCTTATCTGCCTCAGATAGTACCCTGAGCAAACCTCCCCATAGAGATACCCTTCTCGAAAAGCCCATCAAGAACCTGGAAAAAGGACGTGAAGGTGTAAGGCCTTAAGAAATCCCTGATAAGTATCGAATCAATGGACGAGATCCCATCGGGAGATTGGTGGTCACCCATGACCGTTAGATTGGTAGGAGAAATTAGGGGGTTAAATGCCTTACCACTTTTTCTTTCTGTGTCTTCGTGGGTAGCAAAGAGATCGGGATCGTAGATCCCCAAGGTCCATGAGAACATCTGGACCGTTGATTTTTTCCCGTCCAGGAAGTCGTGGGAAAATGCACAAGTTAGGAACCTGTCTGAGCCGTCAGATCTCAGCTAGAAAACCTGATAGCAGTTGGATATGTCAGGAGATACCCGAGGGTTAAACCCCCAGTGAATAAAGGCGAAATCCATGAAATAGATCTAGACCGTCCGATTGAAGGAGGCCATGTGTCGTGAGATCTCCCATTTCGGGAAATCGAGAATTGGGAACTTGGGAGTTCTGGTGATGAAAAATTGGGGCATTCCATGGTAGAAACCCTGAAATAGATTCGGGTTGTCCGATTAAAGGAGGCCGCGTGTCGTGAGATTTCCCATTTCGGGAAATTGGGAGTCAGGGACTCAGGAGTTCTGGTGACGAGAGATCGTGATGTTCCATGGTGAAAACCCCGAAGTAGTCGTAGACCGACCGATTTCGGGAGGCTACGTGTCGACGGATTACCCGTTTCAGGAAATCAGGGATCGAGGATTCGGTAGTTCCGTTGACAAGAGGTCGGGCTCTCGCCTTGATAAATCCCGACGGAAGAGAGAGTGTGTTCATGTGGGAAGAGGTCATATTGACCAAGGCATAACCCAAGGGGCTAATCACCGATTTAGGCTTGTTTGGCACTTCGGTGTTTCAGCACTCGGGATACCAAAGGGCATGTTCCCTCGTGCTCTCAAACCCCGAAATCCAGACTTATAAATATCGAGATGTTAGCATGTGGTTATGTCTCGATGAATAGATGAGATTCTTTTGGAGGATCTCAGGGTCTATAACGACCATCAGATGTGAGGAAGAGATGTCAACTTTAAGTTGGGGCATGAATGCACCTTAGGGTAAGTGGCGAGCATATTTAGATGGCCAAAGTCCACCCACCCAGATCTACAGCTGAGGCTTCGTTCCGGAACCCCCTTTTTGTTCTGCCTTTAGCGGTGAGGGGGGGGGGGTCTGGAATCGAACGCGCAACTCTGGAATGGTCAAGATTTATTCGCCTTGATCAATGACATTCAGGCGAATTCCGAACCCCCCTTGCCATTCTGCCTTTAATGGGGGGGGGGGTCCGAAATGGTGTGGCATGTGAAGTGGGACCTGTCTCCTGTCACGTCGCCCACTGTGTCATGTTTCCCCTCTCGCCACCTATACTCCACTCAACCGCACGATAGGGCCATTCTTAATGGCCAATTGCTAACCCTGTAGGGATTCGTCCCTATTGGCCAGTCACTAACCCTGCCGGGGTTCGACGGTTGCAGAGTCGAACGATTCGACATCCCTGTAGCACCGAGGCGCGAAATACAAAGAGGCGCCACAATTATTTGACCTGTGATCATGACCCACGATCACATGGGAGCAGAGAGAGAGAGAAAGAACTAGCTTACGCTAGGCCTCCGTAGATATTTCGAGGGCTCTAA
This sequence comes from Picea mariana, assembly GCA_032191745.1. Taxonomy (NCBI): domain Eukaryota; kingdom Viridiplantae; phylum Streptophyta; class Pinopsida; order Pinales; family Pinaceae; genus Picea; species Picea mariana. The sequence goes on along the minus strand of JASDQU010295389.1, from coordinate 11,565 downwards.
TTTTGCAAAAATCAACGAAAATTTGATTATGGTAGTGGGTGTGTGACAATTGCATAGTTCATAATTGAATTATACTCTCATGGAAAAACAAGCACATGCCATAGTCAAATATCTTAAGCACTTTAGAGACTATGTTGGATATTCTAAGATTGTGGGGTATGTTCCTCACACAGCTATAAAATAGATATTATCCCAACAAGATTGCTTAGGAGTAAGAGGAAAGTGGGTCTCTAATATTCAGGAGTATGATTTAGAGATCAAACCCAAAAAGTTGATCAAAGGTCAAGGTCTAGCATAGATGTTAATAAAAGGAAATGAGCAGGTTTTGGATTTGGTTTGTCAGAATAGTCAGTCAGGGACAGCCATGTCTACAGAGCTTCAGAGGTTAGAGAAAAATCATTGGTATTCAGATATTATTTTCTTTCTCCATAACCTTACTTGGCCAAATCATCTAATTGGTCATAAAATAAGAGCTTTAAAGTTAATGACATCTAAGTATTGTTTTATTCAGGATGGGTTGGGGTGGAGGAACCCCGATGGGGTAATACTTAGATGTGTTGATGAGCTGGAATCTAAGAAAATTTTGACAGAGTTTCATTCAGGATTTTTTGGAGGACATTATGCAGCTAAAACCACATCCCAAAAAAATATTAGAGAAGGATATTATTGTCCTACAATATTTTCTGATGTTCATAAAATGGTTAGAAGTTGTCACCAATGTCAGATGTTTTCAAAAGAAAAATCTTGCAACTTTACCATTACAACCAGTAGTAGTTGAGGCCCCTTTCCAGTAGTGGGGGATTGATTTTATCGGTCAGTTTAAGGATAATTAAAGTAATGGATTCACTTGGATCCTAACTACAACCAATTCTTTCACCAAGTGGGTAGAGGCAATACCCACCAAGTGGGAAACCGATAAGGAAGTCATGGATTTTCTTGAAGATAAGATTATCACTAGATTCAGTGTTCCTGCCAAGATCACAACTGATAATGCCAAAGCTTTTAGTTCAAGTAATAAAAACCTCATGACCATAACAAAAAATACAGTGGAGGATAATAAGAAATATTTTGATAGTAAGCTTAAATTTGCACTTTGGGATGATCGAATAATAAAGAAAAGTGCAACAAGAAATACTCCATTTGAGCTTGTGTATGGTTTAGATGTTACCTTACCAGTGCATTCGAGGCTTCCTGATTATCATCTCCTTCATCGCTCCTCAATAACTAGGACCCCCCCCTCTCTAATCTGCTTACTGCCTACCCCCTCTGAGTACCTCCCAGGTTGTTTTTCAATACCACCTCCTCTCGCCTTTCACCACCTGTTTTCCACTCACTTCCCAACCTATCTACTCCTTCTCTCCCTACGTGCCACATGTATCCTTCACTACACATCGCCAATTCCATACTCTCGATACCTCCATCGTATTCACACCTCCTCTCACTTTGACACCTGTATTCACACATCATCTACCCTCGCGTCCATTCATCCCGTCTCTTGATTGATGTTCGCCTCCACATATCCCCTCATGCTCGATGGGCCGACAACCATTCCAGCGAAGCTATTTCACAGGTACATATGGCATCTGATGGGGTCAATACAGAATGCGCTTGGTTTCTAAAATCTCAGGCATAGACAAAGAGTTAAGTCTCAGTCACAGGTCTACGCAGATTAGTTTCCGAAACACTTCAGCAAACTCTACTCATGGAGTTGATTATCTCCAGTGACCTCCAACAACTCACAAACATGTTTTCGTTCAACATAGAGCTCTTCTCTGTCACTCTAAGGCCTATTTTCGGCCACTCAGTTCCTCCAACACATGCATCAGTTATGTCGCAAAGATAGTAGTAGTTTTATTTGATTAAGTACAACATTTTCCTAGATTAGATGCAAGAGTGGTCTTCTGTGTGTGATAAGAACCACTCTTGTTGATTAAGTCCAGTGTCTTAGTAAATTTAATTATTTGATTTACGAACAATTCCCTAAATTTAGGACTCAGTCCCCTATGGATGAGAGCCTCTGCAACTCTTTTAAATAGTTAATTTTTGGATATTGTAAAGGTTGGATTTTTTGAGGAAAGAATAGCAATACAATAGACTGGTTGGACCTGTTTTATGCATGGATTAAATCTCTCTACCTGGTGAACATACTATTGATGAAAGTGTTTCGTTCAACTCTTCATGTGTTTTCATTCTTATCTTGAATACAGTTTTTTGATTTGTGCAACGTACATTTCATTTCCTTTTAGCTATTGTACAACTTATTTTTACTGATATGCAACCTGTCAAACAACTAATGCTTTGGTGAAGATTTGTTTTATGCAACCTATGGGAGTTATTGTGTTTTGATACATGTTTGATGTCTTGAAATGATATTTTAAGTATTGAACTTCTTGCAACAGATTATTCATTGAGTAGTTTGTTATTTCCCTCTGTTTTCTATTATTTCACTGGTCCATCATTAGTGTGCCCTTAGCCAAGGAGGGCCCTCATCCATATCATTCTGCAAACCCAACCTTGCCTTTGTCTTGATAGAATAACCCTCTGACCAACCAACAAAAGAGTTAAAAGAAGCAATCATTATAAACTGATAGGTGGCCTAGCTTTTCCCTTTAGCAGACAGGTGTAAACCTTAGGACCAACATCTTCTGGCGCCGTTGCTGGGGAACGGAGTAACGAAATATCTTTCCCTGGGAGAATGAAAATTAACCAACTCTGACCTTTGATGGTGAACAAATATCAAACACCAATAGACTTCCATCTTTCACCTGGCGACTTCACTGAGTAAAATCCAAAGAAGAAATACTAGTGCCCAGAAAGGGATTCAACAAATCCAAATATGAAAATAGAAAAGCCAAGAAGGGTGATTCTAACCCTAAGAATAACACAATAGGCTCTGAACTAGAAAGGCAACTAAGGAAATCCATTGTAGCTCAGAGATACACTTCCCCCCTCAAGGGAAAAGCTGCACACCAAGAGAATACTTCAAACCATCATCACAAGCAACTTGAATTTGCTAGCCCTGAGAATCATAATTACAAAGGGGCTCACACATCTCCTACTCCTGATTCCACTTCATCATCCAGTCCTGCATCCACTCCTATATCTCCCATAAATTTGCAGATTCTTATTGTTCAATCCATGGTCGTTAATAGGATGGATGTCATAATTGTTGTCAGATATGCACCCTTAGTGCTACCTGTAGTTTTACATGCATTCCCAACCACAGATTACATGAAATATCTACCAAGATATAATGGGGAGGGTGAAATAACTATTGAATAACATCTAGTAGCCTTTTACAGTTTTGCAGACAACTTTAACATTGATTATTCAGATGTGTGGATGAGGTTGTATGTACAGAGTCTGGATGGGGAGGTCAGAAAATGGTTCAAAAGTCTTCCTCCAGCCGAAATTAAGGCATTAGATGAAGCTTTTATAAATAAATGGGGGTATAGGAGAGATTATCTCTATTACATCACTGAATTTGAGGCTCTAAAGAGAAAAAATGGTGAATCTATTTCAAACTTCACCAAGAGATTCAATAAAATGTATGGTATAATCCCAGATGAAATCAAACCAACTGAAACCTCTGCCAATATCACTTACGCTAATGCATTTGATGCAGAATTATCCCTCCTCCTGAGAGAGAGAAGATCAACCACATTGTTATCCATGTAGGAAGCAGCCATTGAAGTTGAATTTAATATTTTGGCCTCAAACAAATTAAAGACTAGATATGATAAAGAGAAGAAAAAACAGAGAGAGGATGACCCTACCTCCTCTAACCCAGCTACATCTGATCCCAAAATTGAAGAGATGAATAAGATTTTGAAGGATCTAACTTCTAGGATAGCTAAGCTATAATGGGAATCCAAATAGCCAAACAGAACCTTTCAAGGGGCTAGTAATAGAAATCAGAACCAGTTCAGAAGGCATAATGATGCTCCTCAAGTAATGCAGAGAGGAAGGAGAAATGTTGATGATCAAAGGGTAGTGCCCCCTTTCCAAAACAAGAAGATTGAGGAGATAGATGCAGACAATGATGTTGTGGACGATACTACTTTGCTTTTCAATGAGACATATTATTATACCAGTCACTTAACACAAAAAGAATATGAGGTAGCACAATTGTCAAATCAATTTGATGATCATATAGGGGAAGAGGGAGTTATTCAAGGTCGACCCAAGAAGAAATATGATTTGAGGACAAGAAATGGAGCTTCCAAGGCCACCACCTTTGATCAAGGAAAACAAGCAGAAGCCCCTCCCAAGCCAAATCCAAATAAAGGTATTCCATCTAAAACTCAGGGATCTCCACTATAAAAACCTCTTTCCCCTGAAACAAAGGAAGTTGATAAGCCACAAAATCAAGATTCCTATCCCTTTGACAGAATTGTTAAAAAATGAACCTTTCAAGAAATCCATCATAAAAGTTCTGCAACCTACTCCGTCTAGTGTATATTCTGATGTGATTAGTCTACAGGATGAAAACCCAACCATTATTGTGGGTCCACACATTGAGGATGGTTTTGACGCTTCTCCTTCTTTCTAAATATATCTGAATGTCCATGATAATATCCTGCACAACTGTCTTATGGACTCAGGATCCTCTCACAATGTCATGCCCAAATTTGTTCTGGAAGAACTAGGTCTGGAGATTACCAAGCCTTACCAAGACCTATACTCATTTGATTCCAAGAAAGTAAAATGCCTAGGATTGATAAAGGATATGGTGGTTTCTCTAGCACAATTACCCATGAAGAGTGCAGTGATGGACATTGTGGTGGTTGACATCCCCCCAAAGTTTGGCATGCTATTATCCAGAAATTGGTCTAAGAAGGTTGGAGGATCATTGCAAATGGACCTCACATATGCCGTCGTTCCTGTGTTTGGTGGTGAGCACATGAGGCTATGCAAAGAGGTAAGGTTAGCCTACATAGTCAATGATCATCAAAACCCAAGAAATCACCCCATTTATGTTGTTGAGGATATGATTGGTTCGTTTGTTTTTCATTTAGATGATGATGAACCTAAAATATCAGTCAACCAATGCAAAGATCAGCCAATGACTGGTCAACAAAATGAGGTGTGGAAGATGTATTTCGATGGATCTTCATCAAAAGATAGATATGGTGCAGGTATTCTCCTCATTTCCTCTTCAGAAGAAGTTATAACCCTCTCTTATAAGCTAGAGTTTGATACTACTAACAATATATCTAAATATGAAGCTCTGGTATTGGGATTGAGGGCTACCAAAGACATGGCCATTGATTTTTTAGCAATTTTTGGTGGTTCTGAGTTGGTGATCAATCAAGTGAGGAATATCTATCAAGCTAAGAAATAGAGGCTCAAGTAGTACAAGAACAAGGTATGGGACCTGATCGATAATTTATTTCTAGCATTTAACCTCTCTTTCATTCCCAGAGAATAGAATCATAAAGTTGATTCTCTGGCCTTAGCTTCCATCATGTTCAGGCCTCCCATTGGCCAAAATATTAAATATCAGGTGGAAATCAGACATAGAACAACCATAACATACAACATAAATCACTGGAAAGTCTTTAGTTATGATTTAGATTTGCAGAGATTTCTTCACGCCATTGATGAATTCTCCAATATCTCAATTGATCAAGGAGGTCAAGAAGATGAAAATGAGAAATTAGAAGATCAACAACCTCCTCATCTGCTGAAGACAGTGGCTGGTCATGATATTGTGGAGATGAAAACCAATCACATTCCTAGAGGATTAGTACCATTGGAAAGATTGTTCGACAACAATGATGTTTACAAAGGAACTAACATGAAGAATCAAGAAGAGGAGGTGACAGAGTGCAATATTGGGACCACTGAGAATCCCAAGATCATCAAGTTGTCTAAAGCATTGGCTGCAGCACAAAAAGACAGGTATGTCAGTCTCATTAAAAACTTTGCTGATACTTTTTCATGGTCCTATGAAGATTTGAAGACATTTGATACTGACATCATCCAGCACAAGTTCCCTCTAAAAACTGGCTCCAACCCATTCAGACAAAAGATTAGACAATTTACTCCCATGTTGATGTCCATAATTGAGAAAGAGCTAAAAAGAATGTCGGATGCCAATATTATTGTACCATTAAGGTATTGAAACTAAGTGGCCAACTTAGTACCTGTAAGGAAGAAGAGTGGGGAGATACGCTTGTGTGTTGATTTCATAAATATAAACAAGTTCTCTTTGAAGGAAAATTATCCCCTCCCCAAGATGGATCATATTTTACAGAGGGTGGTAGGTGCACACAAAATTTCCTTGTTTGATGGATACTCTGGTTATAACCAGATAGCAGTTTGTGAGGAAGATAAAGAAACGACAACATTCACCACCCCATGGGGAACATTCATGTATGACAAGATGCCCTTTGGGCTCATGAACGCAGGGGACACTTTTCATAGGGCCATGGACATAGCTTTTGTGGGAGAGAAAGACAAATTTATGGTCATATACCTAGATGTCATTACCATTTTTTCCAAGTCCGATGAGGAACATTTGCGGCATTTGGAGAAAGTTTTCAAGAAATGTAGGAGGTATGGGATATCTCTCAATCCCAGGAAGTCTCACTTTGCCATGCTAGAAGGGAAGCTCCTGAGCCACATCATATCATTCGGAGGCATAAAAATTGATCCGAAGAGGGTTTGTGCCATTCAACAAATTGAGATTCCTAGAAATAAAAAGGTTGTCCAGTATTTTATTGGTAAGATAAACTTCCTCGGACGCTTTGTGCCAAATTTTGTTGCAATTATGAAGCCTATTACTAACATGTTGAAGAAAGATGATGTGATAAACTGGTCTTTGGAGGAGAAATCATCTTTCCAAACAATCAAGCAAGCTTTAGTTGAAGCACCTGTATTGGCCAGCCCTAACTATACCAAAGATTTCTTCATCTTTTCATTTGCCTCGGATGAAACAATTGTTGTTGTACTACTGCAGAAAAACGAAGAAGGGCATGAGCAGCCCATAGCCTTTTTAAGCATAGACCTTTGAGATGTTGAGCTCAAGTATGATATATTAGAGAAACATGCTTATGCACTAGTCAAAGCACTCAAGGCCTTCAGGGTTTATGTGCTATATTATAGCATAACGACCTTTGTTCCTAGTAGCAGTGTCAAAGAGATTCTGGTCTAGCCAGACAACGAGGGGAAAAGAGGAAGATGGATTGTCAAACTGCTGGAGTATGACTTGCACATAAATCCCACCAAGTTGATCAAGGGGCAAGGACTGGCCAAATTTCTATCAGAATGAAATTGCAAGGCACTAGAATTGCATCAAACCTTCACCCAACCAGATGCACCCATCATACAACCTGGACAAGACAACTTACAGGTATTTGAAACCTACTCCTCTTCGCCTTAGTATAAGAACATCATCTATTTTCTGCATCATTTTGAATGCCCCCAGATGTGAAGAAGATGAAGGCCAGGTCTCTCAAATTGAAAGCTATCAAATTCTGCATCTCAAACCAAAACCTGTATTGGAGAGATCTTGTTGGCATCTTGTTAAGATGCCTTGATGAAAATGAAGCTAAACAAGTCACGACAGAGATGCACAGAGGAGTGTGTGGCAAACACCAGCACTGGAAGGCCACAACGCTCAATATCCTGAGGGCAAGATATTACTGGCCCACCCTTTTCTCTGATGTCTTTGCCACTGTTAGAGCATGCAATGAATCTCAGATGTTTGCAGGGAAGCAGAAGTTACTATCACTACCCCTAAAACCAATCAATACCAGTATTATGTTTCAGCAATGGGGGTTAGACTTCATAGGAGAAATAAATCCACCCTCTAGTGGACATCACAAGTGGATCCTCACTACCACTGACTACTTCACCAAATGGATTGAGGTTGTGCCCACTAGGAATTCCACTGATAAGGAAATCATGAATTTCCTTGAAACTAATATTTTTGCCAGATTTGGTTGCCCCAGTAAGCTGGTAACAAACAATGCCCAAGCATTCAAGTCCAAATCCATGATTGACTTCTGTGGAAATCACAACATTTCGTTGACACATTCCACATCCTATTACCCTCAAGGAAATGGCCTAGTAGAATCATCAAACAAGACTCTCATAAGGATCATTAAAAAGTTGTTGACTGAAAGCAAGAAATCCTGGGACTCTAAACTCAAATATACCTTATGGGATGATAGGATCAGCACTAAGAAGTCTCTTGGAACCTCACCATTCCATATTGTTTATGGCATAGACGTTGTTTTTCCTACTCAGCTCAGTATACTAGTCTTGAAATTCTTGCAGGAGGATATTGAGGAGCCCAATGACATCCAAATAAGGATCTTCCATATTATAGAAGTTCAATAGAGAAGAGAGGCACTTGATCAGAGAACAAAGGCATACCAGAGCAAGATCAAATCAGCCTTTGATAAGAAAACCAAGAAGGAGATTTTTCAGGAAGGTGACCTCGTTTTGAGGTGGGATGACAAAAGGGATGACAAGTCCAATCATGGTAAATTCGACAACCTCTGGTTGGCCCTTTTAAGGTGGTTGAAGTTCTGAACAACAACACATTCATCCTGCACAATCTGGACGATACAGAGATCTTTGGAGGCCCAGTAAATGGGCGCTTCCTGAAACATTATTTTGTTTAAGAATGGGGGGAGACCCCTCTTGTAGCATAAACATTCCTTTTATTATTTCTTTTGATTAGTTAGCTGTGTGAAATAAAGACTCCATAGCCCAATAAGGAACTAGGGTGCAGTTTCAACTTTTAATTCAATAAAATGCATGGTTGAAGGATAGTAACAGATATGTAGGGATGACAAACATAAACGAGGGTAAGTGATGAAAGGTAAGAGTAGTTATCTAATCTCAAGGCATTGATCTACAGTTCTTAGCACCTCACAGGGACGAGCTATCTGCAGTTGGAGCTAATGTTGTAACCTAGGTCTGCATCCCCTACCTCTCCTCTTTTTTCCTATGCCTTCATCAATTTTTCCTTTTCTTGTTGGTTAAGTCAATTTCCCACTACTGAGTGTCTTGGCCCTTATTTTTTTTTGAGTCTTCGCGCATTTTTGTTTCTGTTTTTCTGAAAGGGTAAAATACATGCCATATTTGTTTTAGAATGCTTATCATCACGTGCACCATTGATTGAGCTCACCGCAGGTCTACCAAGCCTTTTCTATGCACAGGAAATGCTCATGCACACGACACAACAATCCAAAGTAGAAAATATCAAGTTGATACTGTAGGAACAGACAGGTTAATTTTCGACGGCAGAGATCCATCAGGTCAAATAGATCAACAACTCTTGCCCATTCTAGTTCTAGAATCGTGCAAGTTTTAATATCAAGTTCGAAGTACTAAGTTTCCAAAGAGCTGAAGAGTTGAAGTCCCGAGAACCTAACACGTCGCTTAAGCGATTTTCCTTCGGGAGTGTTCCGAGCATAACATTCATAAACTCTCGAGGCCCGGATTTCCGAAGTGAATTTGGAACGTTCACCGGTCAGGACACGCGGCAACAAATCATTCATTTCAGGGATTTTCCTCCAGGATATTTTCATGCTTCACATTCAAAACTCCCGAAGCACGAAGTGCTGAAGCATGTGGCGCACACATCAGTCATGACATGTGGCATTCATTCCAGGTCATTTGGTTGTGACATTCGTCCATTTCCATGTGACACATGTCACCCTTATTTCCATGACACATCCGCATTCGTGACATCATATGAGGTCAGGCCACCACGTCACTTCAGATATTTTTCTCCAGGAGATTTTTCATGTTTCACATTTCAAACTCCCGAAACCCGAATATCCAAAGAAAATTTGAACCATTCATTGGTCACAACATGTGGCGACAGATCGTTCACTTTGGAGATTTTCCTCTGGGATATTTTTCATGTTTCACATTTGAAACACCCGAAGCCTGAAAGTCTGAAGTGAATCTAGACCATTGATCCCAGGTCAATGAGAATCGTCAATCCTTGCAATAAGTAAATATCACCCAAATCACAGATCGTCATCATATAGACGATCACGCTTCCTTGCGGCGATGTAAATTGTTCGAGCGTTAACTTTCCTAAACGGTCCCGCAATTGGAACCATGGTATTTTTGGAAGAATACGTGNTTTCAACTTTTAATTCAATAAAATGCATGGTTGAAGGATAGTAACAGATATGTAGGGATGACAAACATAAACAGGGTAAGTGATGAAAGGTAAGAGTAGTTATCTAATCTCAAGGCACCGATCTACAGTTCTTAGCACCTCACAGGGACGAGCTATCCGCAGTTGGAGCTAATATTGTAACCTAGGTCTACATCCCCTACCTCTCCTCTTTTTTCCTATGCCTTCATCAATTTTTCCTTTTCTTGTTGGTTAAGTCAGTTTCCCACTACTGAGTGTCTTGGCCCTTTTTTTTTTTGAGTCTTCGCGCATTTTTGTTTCTGTTTTTCTGAAAGGGTAAAATACATGCCATATTTGTTTTAGAATGCTTATCATCACGTGCACCATTGATTGAGCTCACCGCAGGTCTACCAAGCCTTTTCTATGCACAGGAAATGCTCATGCACACGACGCAACAATCCAGAGTAGAAAATCTCAAGCTCATACTATAGGAACAGACAGGTTAATTTTCGACGGCGGAGATCCATTAGGTCAAATAGATCAACAACTCTTGTCCATTCTGGTTCGAGAATCGTGTAAGTTTTAATATCAAGTTCGAAGTACTAAGTTTCCGAAGAGCTGAAGAGTTGAAGTCCCGAGAACCTAACACGTCGCTTAAGCGGTTTTCCTTCGGGAGTGTTCCGAGCATAACATTCATAAACTCTCAAGGACCGAATTTCCGAAGTGAATTTGGACCGTTCACCGGTCAGGACACGTGGCAACAAATCATTCATTTCAAGGATTTTCCTCCAGGATATTTTCATGCTTCACATTCGAAACTCCCGAAGCCCGAAGTGCTGAAGCACGTGGTGCACACATCAGTCATGACATGTGGCATTCATTCCAGGTCATTTGGTTGTGACATTCGTCCATTTCCATGTGACACATGTCACCCTTATTTCCATGACACATCCACATTCGTGATATCATATGAGGTCAGGCCACCATGTCACTTTAGAGATTTTTCTCCAGGAGATTTTTCATGTTTCAATTTTTGAAACTCCCGAAACCCGGATATCCAAAGAAAATTTGGACCATTCATTGGTCACAACACGTGGTTATAGATTGTTCACTTTGGAGATTTTCCTCTGGGAGATTTTTCATGTTTCACATTTGAAACACCCGAAGCCCGAAAGTCTGAAGTGAATCTAGACCATTGATCCCAGGTCAATGAGAATCGTCGATCCTTGCAGCAAGTAAATATCACCCAAATCACAGATCATCATCATATAGACGATCACGCTTCCTTACGCGGATGTAAATTGTTCCAGCGTTAACTTTCCTAAACGATCCCGCAATTGGAACCATGGTATTTTTGGAAGAATATGTGGCATCTTGTGGTGGATTGTGGACCCAAAGACAGTCTGGATCCAAACCACCCTCAACAGCTCCCGCAATCACGTGCTTGAATGAAA
>JASDQU010295383.1:0-14036 GCA_032191745.1 Picea mariana | reverse complement strand
ATTGGTACAGGTTTACAGCGGTATATCTCATAGTGATAGTGTGACAGTGGTTCCATCATTCTACTTCTACTTCAGGGTGGTGGGATGGGGCAAGGACAGGTGGTTGTAGCCACCTTCCGGTTGTAGCTGGAGAACATTGGGGGTGATAGCCTCCTTCTGGTTGTAACTAGAGATTTGGGGAGTTGGAGCTTCCCTCAGGTTGTAGCCCGAGAAACTAGGGGGTTGGAGCCTCCTTCCAGTTGCAGCTGGAAAACAAAGAAAGTTGGTGCTTCCAATGAATGTAATTCTTCAAGATATATAAGAAAAAACATTTCGTGGTTTTCTCCCAATTTGGGTTTCCATGTAAAACACTGGTGTACTGTGTATGTGTGTGATTGTTTATTTATTACTAATAATAATTCTACATTGATATAACATTTGAAGAAAAATGATTATAATTACATTATTACTGATTCACCCCCCCTCTCAGTAATCCAATAGTTTGTTAATAAAAGAACTGGGAGATTGATCTCAAGGAGCTTACAGAATAAAAAAAAAGCTCATGTGAGATCGATCAAAGCAATCGAGGTCCATGAGAGCTTTGATTCTGAGATCAAAAAGTTCTTGGAGGAGGAAGACCCAACTTACCATAAATCGAATACCAGTCAGGCTTACGATTTTGCAGGTAATATGCCACCATGCCTGAAACATAACAAATATTTCCTGGGGATCAAACTCAACAGTGGAAGCGTTTTAATGCACAGTCATATGTCTCCTCAATCAACTGTTCTAAATCCACGGTGTGAGGTGTGTTTATTTTGGATAGACAAATATTACACAGATGTCCCCTCCTTGCAAGCAAAGATAAATACCCTCACAGCTTAGATTGACTCATTAACAAGTGAAAACAACAGACTCAAGATCAGTGCAAAAAGGCAAGGGAAACGCTTGAAAAGAACTGGAAATATAATTAAAAAAAATGTTGAGTGTATCAAAGCCGTGATTAACTCTAAAGTATTATGATTCGAATTTAGCATTCAGTCGAAAGGTAAAGATTTGTTTTTACTTAGTTGTGTTTCTATTTATTTATTCTATTAATATAGATTCAATTAGATTTATGTTGTTTAAAATAAGACTCGCTATAGAATCAACAGATTGTGTAGCCAGTCTATTCTCATTTGAAATTTTGGAAAATATTGGTTAAATTAATATATAAATTTCTTTATTTCATTTTTCCTTTCAGGATATCGTGCAGCTTGTGGTGATCTAATGAAATGGAGCATTTTTGGGGTTATTAGCCATTTCTTTGGCTCATTTTGTAAACAGAAACAAACCTTTTATAATCTTAAGAGATATAGTTTGATATTGAGTGGTTTATTACCCTCTATTTTTGTAATTAGTAAATCATCCTGGGATTTGATTCTATATTAGAGGATAGCATGCTTAGTTTGCTTGAACTCTTTAAATACTTCATATTTTTGTAATGAAGACATCTTTGCTGGGAGAAAGAGATGGATGGGTGACTTCAGAACTTAATGGAATAAGATTATACACATTTTGGCTTTAGCCTTTTGTTTTTAATGTTATCATTTATGTTTTTTTATGTCCTGATACATGTATAGATTTGATATCTTTAGATTTGATCTGTGATGTGCAAGATATTTTATTATAAATACCATCTACAATTTGTTCCTCAAATTATGAATGTTGTGATTATGTTTTCAGTTAAAACGACAGGGTTTATCTTTCAATTTTTATTGAGAAATGAAATGTACAGACTACATTTAGATTTATCTTACAGTAATTATGTATAATCATGAAATCACAGATTTATGTTGGTGTCTCCGCTTCAGTCATTAACACCCAAACTGCCAACACTTTGTTCTGAATTTATTTAGAATAGTCTTAAGGTTCTTTGCAGGTTTCCCTCTTGGACATGGTACTTGGATGTTCTCAAATCATGAAGATGCTTGGATACACATCACTAATTCACTAACAGGTTAGTTCATTTACATTTTTTTGTTATTTGTTTATCACTGAAATTTGAATGTGTGGTTTGGCTTTCGACTATCCACACTTTTCTGTTTCATAGTATTTTCTTTTTATTAGTTTAAGATTTATAAAGGAAAAACCAAAAATATTTTTATGTGCTTTCTTTATCTGCTTCTTCAAAGCAGTCATTTTTCACATTGAGTTTTGTAAGTTTAGACTAAAACTTGCAATGTGTATATCATGTGCATAAATAAGATAAGTAAATCTGCTATTTAAATATATCTACAATAGTTATGTCATACTTATGTAAATATATATAGTAATTAGTAATTAGTTAGTTATTTCATTTATTTTTTATTTGTTTCTTTAAAACTCTTAGATTGGCTAACAGAGCCATTAAACCCATTAGAACAAGTTACACCAAATGACTTGGGTTATTTAGACAACCTCGGACCAGACTCGTTCTTCCAATTGACGGACGGTCATTTTCGCTCATCAACAAATGGCGCTAGAAGGAGGGCCTGAATACAATTGATGGCACGTGGAAGTCACAAGAATCCTCCCCCCCACACTCTCTCCCCTATAGTAACACAAAATCACTCTGACAACAATGTTACTTCTCAAACAACAACCATCTCAAACGATAATCTCCAGATTCTCATTGAGCCAGTAACACGAAACCCTCAAGGGTCTGACATACAAGAAATCATTCGTCAGTTTCTTTTAAGGACACACAATGCTTTGGCCCGGATCAGACAACCTAGTAGGCCTCTCAATAGACCTTTAGATTTCTCAGATATCCGAGAGCAACTTGAAGGCACTGGTCTACGTTTGGGTCCTTTAGGAGATAATACCATAGATCTCGACCACACCCCCACCGTTGGAGCCGGAGGATCTATTATCCCACCTTCACCACCTCATTCATCTCCTTCCTCTTCAGGAGGGGAGTCATCTGACGAAAAAAGTTCTTCATCTGAACCATCTCAGCCTTCGACACACCTACGCCCATGGAAAATCAAAAAAATCCCACTAGGCCTTGGCTCGATCGAGATGTTGTGGCCATACCTAGACCCCAACACCCTTTACCTAAACACCTAGAGAAATGGATACCTAAATTCGATCTAGAATCTAAGCAAATCATCAAGTATCACTTAAATAAATTCATGCTAGCCATTAGACTCCGAAGTGTAGAACATCAAGATGTAGTATGTAGACTCTTTCCTTACACGTTTGAGGGAAATGCCTCTACATGGTATTTCACCCAACAACCTCACACCATTGTATCGTGGGACAAATTCGAGTCCTATTTCCTTGAGAAGTTTGGAGATGATAAATCTCTCAAAGTCTTAGTCGTGGAACTATCCAGCTTAAAGATGAACCCTAAGGAAAAAGAAAAAGATTTTAACCAAAGGTTCCTCACGTTAAAAAATCAAATCCTCGTTGATTCAATGCCCACGGAAAATCGCATTGTGGAATATTACACCAAAGCCCTACACTAGAATGTAGCAATTTGGGTTAAAAGGTCTAAGAAGGCAACGCTACTGGAAGCCTTCGAGGAGGCAAGCCAAATAAAAAAATATATTTTGAACCTAAAAGATAATCTTAGTAATGAGGCAGAGATAACCCCGTCTTCTAAGAAGAAAATATAAATTCTTCCTAGACCTCCCCAAACCAAAACTCAATCAGAGAACTTAGATTTGGAAAGTTTACAAAAGGTCATCCAGAAATGATCAAATCAAGTCATAGACTTGAGGAGATCAGTTGAAGAAGCATCTTCAAGAAAAGTAACTTACAAACCTCCTTCTAGAAAACCTTTTTCCTCAAACCGACCAAACCCAACCTCTGAAGGTCTGAATTTTGAAATCTTACAATACGCTATAAAGACTATCCTTGAAGCACATGATAACTTAGTTCCCCTTGAGAATTCTGAAGATGTGGTTGAAGAAGAAAAAATCGAAGAAGAGGAATTGTCTCCAAATATCTTCGAACATTTTTTCGTCAGTATTTTTCAAGCCAATTTTGAAATTGTCCATCCTTACAATACCAGAAGAAAAACTCAGAGTAAACCCTCTTCTGAAATAGGTACTAATGTGCCTCAGAAACAATTTAAATAAATTGAAACAAAAAATAATTTAGCAGCCCCAAGTGTAGAATATGATTTTATCGAAGACCTAAAGAAATTTAGAGCTAATATTTATGTTTACGAACTTTTGAAATTTCCTTTTCTTCTGCAGAAAATGCTTCAGAACATTGCAGAAAACAGTAAAAACAACAATCTGAACAACAAGAAAATTGCAGAAATTAGTCCTAAAACAACTCAAAAGGTCCCTACTAAAACAACACTTGAACCCTCAGATAAAAGATACCTCACTGAAAAAACTGTATCAAATGTAGATAAAGTAATTTCAGGGACAACGACTAAAAATCAGCAAAGTTCTGTTGTTAATACTCGCAAAAATGTCCCACCTTTTTTATTAACTTTTGAAATTTTCAATAGAAATGTACATAACTGCATGGTATATTTTGGCGCATCATCAAATGTGATGCCTTTGTCTGTCTGCCAAAAAATCAATGCTGAATTTCAACCTTCCAGTCTTAAAATCATTCAGCTCGATCAGACGAATGTTAAGGTAATTGGTGAATTAAAAAATGTACTTGTTAGGCTATCATCTAATCCTAAGGTTCACCAGATTATTGATATCATTGTTGTTGACATCCCTGAAGTGTATGGTTTATTTTTAAGTAGGGATTGGTCTGAACAATTTCATGGATACTTTGCGACAGATTGGTCTTATTTGTGGCTACCAGAGAATGGAAATCCAAACCAGAGAATGGAAATCCAAACAGAATTAGGATTAATCGTGAGCATTACCTCAAGCACACCGTGACCGATTTGAATGATGCTAATGAACCATTTACTGCTTCCACTAATTCACTCGAAATGAAGGGAATGAACACCTTTTTTGGTAACTTCATGGTGAAAACTTCCATCATCACTGATACGGAACAACAGTTGAAACTCATGACATGCACACAGTCAACAGATTTACCAAATGTGTCAAACATGGCCAATGAAGCTCACATATGGTCTCTATACTTTGATGGATCCAAATCTAAATAAGGAGCTAGTGCAGGAGTGTACTCATCGACCCAGCAGGTAATAAAACTTTGATTGCTTGCCGATTAGAATTTGAATGTACAAACAACACCGTCGAATACGAGACACTTCTGCAAGGACTCAAGAAAGAAGTAGATATGAATGTACAAAACTTAATGGTATTCGGTGATTCGAAAATTGTGGTCAGACAGGTAATAAATTTCATACATTGCTTATCACCACACCTAAAAAGTTATCAAGTTGAGGTATGGAATCTAATGCACAAATTTTCTGCATTTAACATTAAGTCCATTCCGAGATTAAATAATTCTGAGGATGATTTATTAGCTAACGTCGCTTTCAAAATTTTTCCCGTAGAAGGTATTTCTCCAAATGCATTTTCAATTGAGTTATTGTTCAGACCATCAGTCCTAGACAATGTCACTAACTGGAGAGTGTTCGATGATGATCAGTAGATCATTATTTTTTTGCACATGGAGGATGATTTTCGAGGTGCGGTTATCGATGAAGGCACCCATGATGAAGATCTCCACAATTTTACGGTAATATCGAACTCGAGGTCTCCTGAATCAACATCAAATCTTTAAATTCTATCCCTAAATCCATGGTAAGATTAGAAAAGTTTTATGATTTGCATGACAAATTCATGAAATCGGTAAATTGTAAAACAAATAGTTCTTCCTTGACCCATGAAAAAGTAAATCTAGGGACTAAATATAATCCACAATGTATTAATCTAGGAATGGGATGTTCCGAGCAAGAGAGGTCAGCCTTTATAAAACTATTTAAAGAATTCAAGGATGTCTTTTCTTGGACATACGATGATTTAAAAACTTTTGACCCTAACATTATACTACACATCATCCCCATGAAACCCTAGACTCAACCTTTTCAGCAGAAGCTAAGAAAGATGCACCCTATGCTTGAACCCACGGTCAAGAAAGAACTAAACAAACTATTGAATGCAAAGATAATCTTCCCAGTAAGACACACACAATGGGTAGATAATCTTGTCCCTGTAAGGAAGAAAAGTGGTGAAATTTGACTCTGTGTCAATTTTCGGAACTTAAACCGAGCGTCTAACAAAGACAATTATCCTGTTCCTCCAATGGAACAAATTCTCCAGCAGGTATCCGGTTCTGAAAGATTGTCACTGCTAGACAGTTTTTCAGGGTACAACTAGGTCCTCATGTCTCCCCCAGACCAGTTAAAAACCACTTTTCGTACCCCATGGGGTACTTACACCTACATAAAACTGCCTTTTGGGCTTATAAATTTCGGGGCCACTTTCCAGAGAGAAATGGTATTTCTTTTTGTGGTCTCATCAATCAATCTGTAGTGGTCTATCTTGATGACGTTACTGTTTTCTCCAAAAATAAAAAAGATCACTTATCCCATCTTAGGTCTGTCCTACAATGATGATGCAAGTACGACATATCTCTAAATCCTAAGAAGTCTATCTTTGTAGTGGAACAAGGAAAAATTATCAGATTCATAGTATCCAATGACGAGATGATCATCGATCCTGAAAGAACTCAAGCCATTGCCAAAATTCCTCCCCCCTCCTCCAAAAAATCTATCCAATCTTTTCTAGGTCAAATAAATTTTGTGAGAAGGTTTTTCCCAAGTTTTTCGGAAATGGTAAGGCCATTGCAAAAATTAATCAAAAAGAATGTTCAGTATCATTGGGGACTGCAGGAAAATCAATCTTTTGACTACATCAAAAAGCCATAGTGGAGGCTCTCTCCCTAATGAGCCCTGATTTTTCACGAGATTTCACTCTTTATACATTCGCCTCTAATCGATCTTATGCCATTGTGTTGACCCAAAAGAACACTGAAAGCAATGAAACCCCCATTGTCTTTATGAGCTCAGCCTTCAAGGCAGCAGAGCTTAATTACTCAGTTGTAGATCAACAGTCTTATACTTTTTTTAAAGTAGTAAAACATTTTCAATCATATCTACTGAAATCCAGAACTAAAGTCATTGTGCTTTACCCTGCTGTCATAAATTTGTTAGTACAAAAGGAACTGGGTGAGAAATGGGCAAACTGGATGACATCGTTACAAGAATATGACCTCGAAATTACCCCTGTGCAAATTGTCAGAGGCCAAGGTCGATGTAAACTAGTGGTTGATTCAGTTGAAGAGCAGCAGAGTCAAATTAATGTTTTAACTGAAAATCAGCATAATCAAAGTCAAATCTATTGTGCAAAAGATGTTGTTATTTCTTGGTTTGATGAAATTAAGTTTTATCTAACACACAGTTCTTCTCCTCTCCATATCGATCCAAAAAAGAGAAGAGCATTAAGACTAAAATCTGCGGCTTTCCAGCTGGTAAACGACATATTATTCTCTAAAATTTTTGATAACGTCCTTATGCGTTGTCTGGAAAGAGATGAAGCAGATAAAGTGTTATCTGAACTACATACAGGAGAAGCTGGTGGGCACTTCAGTGGAGACACTACTGCTCACAAAGTATTAAGAGTTGGGTACTATTGGGCCACGTTATTCAAAGATGCCCATACATTATCTCGTAAATGCATAATCTGCCAAAAGGCTTTTGGATGAGTACAGAAGGCAACATTTCCTCTGCAACCTGTTTCGGTAGATTTTCCTTTTCTATAGTGGGGTCTTGACATCATAGGGCCTATTAACCCCACTTCCTTGCAGTAGCATAAATACATCATTACAACGACGGATTATTTTACAAGATGGTCCAAGGTTGCACCATTAAAAGTGGTAAACACCAGTCAGGTAATATCCTTCCTTAATTCAAACATCATTACTCAATTTGGTATTCTTGAATGTTTGGTCTTTGATAATTCTTCATATTTTTCGTCCCTCGATATGAGTGCTTTTTCTTTAGAAAAAGAGATAAAATTGAAATATTCTGCCAACTATTACCCCAAGGAAATAGCTTAGCAGAATCAACAAACAAAAACCTGATCAAAATCATCAAGAGGACAGTTTCTGAAAACCACAAAAACTAGCACAACGCGCTTTTTAATGCAATCTGGGCTGATAGGGTGACTTTGAAAACCGATGTTGGTAATTCCCCCTTCTTTCTCGTCTACGAAAGAGAAGAAATTATCCCTCCTCATGTCATGCATCCCTCGCTGCAACTATTACAAAAATTTCAGGAAGAGGATTGTCCTCCTCTTGAAAGTTGCTTGACGCTTTGTTGAAACTAAAAGAAGTGAGAACACAAGAAAAAGAAAGACTAGATCAGCATCGAAACATTGTTAAAATCTAGTTCGATTCAAGTTCTACCTCAGATAGGAATTTCGTGGGAGATTTGGTTCTCAAATGGGATAAACCTCATGAAGGAAAAGGGGAACATTCCAAGTTCCAGAATCTGTGGTTAGGATTTTTTTTAATCGTTGAAAAACTAGGTCCCAACTCTTTCCACCTGCAGAATTTAGAGGGACAGCCAGACACCTCCCCGGTGAATGACCAAGCTCTCAAAAGGTATTTTTCATGACAAGTCCCAGATGCATCTCTTGTACATTTTTTTTTTATCTGCTTCATTTCATTTGTTTTCATTGCTTTCCAGTTAAAACATGCATGTACCGCAGTTTGGTTCAAGGAGGGAAACCAGAATGTCTCATCTTAAACAACAGTCAAGGACTGTCAGAGCATTAATTGTTGTAATTTCCTAAAACGCAGACTAGCTAAAGAATTTTTTCCATTCACAATTGATTTCATGGTTTCACTTTATAATTATGAGCAGACACGACTCTCATTAAATATTTTTATGCCGTCCCTTCTTTTAAAGAAAGAAACTCAAGTATGCCTTCCTTTCCTTGAAGGATTAGTTTCAACAAGAAACTAATTTCAGATCATAATGAAGGTGATTAAGCAAAAAATTTAAAGGCTGAAAAATAACAAATGTCCCAAAGACTAAAATTTTCAGCATCACCCCACTCTTCTAAATATCTATAAATTATATCAGATTGTGAATTATTTTCCTTTGAGTTGTGGGAAGTGTTTTTAAACCCATCGAGATACTGAACAGGTTTGTTGGAAGTGGGTAAATGCATACATGATGCCAAGACAAATTCATCGAGCTGTTGAACATGTCTACTGGCAGCGAAGCAATGTCGGGTTCAAGAAAATTATCAGGTATAAAATTTCGATATTTGCCCCTCTTTCTGAACTAAAATTCTTGGACAGGGTAGAGGCATTAGAGTGTGTTAATTGATATCCCTACCGAGGCTATGGATTCCTGCTGGCAGTAGTGGCCCTGGCAACAGTATCCGAGCCATTGACTTGAACATCGTTGCTCTCATTATTTTTAATTTTGTCACTAGATTTCATTTTTTAACAGGAAGATATCTGAGGATGGAATGTGAAGGATCCTTGGAATGCCTGACATCGTTCAACTATCTCTGATCTGTAATCTTTCTAAATGTTCCTAACATGAACTCATCAGTGGTGCAAAGATAACTACTTCTCCCAGTAATTCGCCATTGTTGGTAGCCCCACAATTTGTTTTTACCTTTTAAAATAAACTAAGGAAAATCCTTGTGGCTACCTACGCTTTGTCGCAAGTATTGTTGTTTGAAGGTAAATTGTCGGCTATAAGAGGATTGTGTCGATTGTTCTTTTTCTTTTCATTTTCATGCTTCATTCATGACTGAAAGCATGAATGAAGCATTACGATCGTGATGTGAAATGTATCTAAGGTTTATGTCTCAAGAAGGGTTGATTTTCTTACAATTCTTTTGATGAGTATTGATTGCTTTGAAGTCTACCATTTATCAATAAAAAATTTGTTGCTCATTCAATTATGAGGTATACCTTAAGTTTTTGTTAATACACCAAGAATTGATTACAACTAGACTATGTTTACATTTCGTTATGATTCTTGGTAGACCTTTTCTTGTCATTATGATTTGGTTTGCAAAACATCTCTTCCCATAACCTTAGAAAATCAACTCCACCCTTCGCACAATGATGAAATTTGAATGCATCTGGTCGTACTCTGTACTCTATTGGAGGTGGCAGTCTGAAATTGACAGATCCATCATTTCAAGTTAAGTCTTGGGCTTCGTTCTGTACTCTTGGCAATTCATTAGAAAAATGCCCGATTTTCGTATGAAACCCCTCATTCCTTCATTTAATTGCATGAGGGTACTGCTCCTTTGGTTCTTTCCCTGGTCTCTTCTATTTTCGAAACCCTTCATCCTTACAGTGATCTCTATCTGCCTTCATGACTATTGGTCTGAATACATATGGCCCCCATCGTTCGTGTTGAACCAAATGGATCACAAACCCTACTTTTGTATGAAGACGCAAGTGAAGACCTTAAGAGTCAAGGCTGGCTTGAGTTTCTCAAGAAATTTCAAGGTTATAACTTACAAACAGCCCAGGAGTTCGCCCTTTCTTTTGATGGCTACCGAGCCAAAGTAGGTGACGTTCAAATTGAAATCACTGAGAAATTTTTGAGCCAGGCAATAGGTCTTCCGCTTAACGGGAAAAAATGGTTTAAGAATTCCAAATTGGAGGGGGTGCCCTGGAGTTTGTTCTTTACCTCTCGAAAAATCCAGTGTTGTGATAAAGGTATGCCTATATCTCTATTAAATACTAGGTGGCACAGTTTATTAGCAATCTTAAGATAGTTCGTTACATGTGAGGGTCACTTCGACCTCATTTTTCTTTACCACATAAGACTGTTAATGAATTTCATTGGTTTCCAGTTGAACATGCCATTTTACTTATTGAGAAGTTTATATAAAATGGCTAAGAGGTATAAAAGGCAAATTTTGAATTCCATTTTATTCCACCATGGGTTGATTAGGATTTTGTTAGTCCATCATTTGAAGTTGTAGGGTGATGATTGGGATACTTTCCTATCTCGAAATGGATTTGTAACATCCAACCATGCAGAGGTTCCTGTGGTTGATAAGCCTATGCTTGAGAAACCCCCTATCCCTTCCAATGATAGACCAGTTTTATTATCCAAAGAACTGTGTGATAAGGCCGTGCTCAATGAGCCTATGTTTGAGCAACATGATGTTGATCCTAGGATCATTGAATCTCCTGAGCATGAGAAGGATGTGTACCCTAATACCATGGCAAAGAATGACAATAAATTCTCACACAAATTGTCCAGGAAGAATCCAGACTTAGGGTTTGTTAACAAAAGAGTTGGGAGATTGATCTCAAGGAGTTTACAAAATAAAACGAGAGCTCATGTGAGCTCGATCAAAGCGATTGAGGTCCATGAGAGCTCCAATTCTAAGATCGAAAAGTTCTTGGAGGAGGAAGACCCAACTTACCATAAATCTAATACCAGTCAGGCTTACAATTTTGTAGGTAATCTGCCACCATGCCTGAAACATAACAAATGTTTCCCGGGGATCAAACTCAACAGTGGAGGCATTTTGACGCACAGTCATATGTCTCCTCAATCAACTGTTCCAGATCCATGGTGTGAGGTGTGTTTATTTTGGATAGACAAATATTATACAGATGTCCCCTCCCTGCAAGTGAAGATCAATACCCTCACAGCTTAGATTGACTCATTAACAAGTGAAAACCACAGACTCAAGATCAGTGCACAAAGGCAAGGGAAACGCATTTAATAAATGTTGAAAAGAACTGGAAATATAATAATAATAAATGTTGAGTGTGTCGAAGCTGTGGTTAACTCTGAAGTCTTATGATTCAAATTTAGCATTCAATTGAAAGGTAAAGATTTGTTTTTATCTTAGTTGTTTTTTTATTTATTTTTTCTATTAATATAGATTCAATTAGATTTATGTTGTTTAAAATAAGACTAGCTACAGAATCAACAGATTATGTAGCCAGTCTATTCTCATTCGAAATTTTGGAAAATATTGGTTAAATTAGTATCTAAAATTCTTTATTTCATTTTTCCTTTCAGGATATCGTGCAGCTTGTGGTGATCTAATGAGATGGAGAATTTATGGGGTTATTAGCCATTTCTTTGGCTCATTTTGTAAACAAAAACAAACCTTTTATAATCTTAAGAGATACAGTTTGATATTGAGTGGTTTATTACCCTCTATTTTTGTAATTAGTAAATCATCCTAGGATTCGATTCTATCTTAGAAGATAGGATGCTTAGTTTGCTTGAACTCTTTAAATACTTCATATTTTTGTAATGAAGACATCTTTGTTGGGAGCAAGAGATGGATGGGTGACTTCAGAACTTAATGGAATAACATTATACACATTTTGTCTTTAGCCTTTTGTTTTTAATGTTATCATTTATGTTTTGTTATGTCCTGATACATGTATAGATCTGATATCTTTAGATTAAATGATCTATTATGTCCAAGATATTATATTATAAAATACCATCTGCAATTTGTTCCTCAAATTATGAATGACTTGATTAAGTTTTTAGTTAAAACGACAAGGTTTATCTTTCAATTTTGATTGAGAAACGAAATGTATAGATTACTTTCATATTTCTCTTACAGTAATTATGTATAATCATGAAATCACAGATTTATGTTGGTGTCTCCGCTTCAGTCATTAACACCCAAACTGCCAACACTTTGTTCTGAATTTATTTAGAACAGTCTTAAGGTTCTTTGCAGGTTTCCCTCTTGGACATGGTACTTGGATGTTCTCAAATCATGAAGATGCTTGGATATACATCACTAATTCACTAACAAGTTAGTTCATTTACATTTTTTTGTTATTTGTTTATCACTGAAATTTGAATGAGTGGTTTGGCTTTCAACTATCCACTCTTTTTTGTTTCATAGTATTTTATTTTTATTAGTTTAAGATTTATAAAGGAAAAACCAAAAATATTTTTATGTGCTTTCTTTATCTGCTTCTTCAAAGCAGTCATTTTTCACATTGAGTTTTGTAAGTTTAGATTAAAACTTGCAATGTGTATATCGTGTGAATAAATACGATAAGTAAATCTGCTATTTAAATATATCTACAATAGTTATGTCATACGTATGTAAATATATATATAGTAATTAGTAATTAGTTAGTTATTTCATTTCTTTTTTATTTGTTTCTTTAGGACTCTTAGATTGGCTAACGGAGCCATTAAACCCATCAGAATGAGTTACACCAAACGGCTTGGGTTATTTAGACAACCTCGGACCAAACTCATTCTTTCAATTGACGGACAGTCATTTTCGCCCATCAATAGGTATGTAATATGTTTCATCTCATATTATACATAAATGTTTATTTTTTTCTATTTCTTTTTAGTGTTAATTAATGTGTAAAATAAGAATGCAATTTTGACGATTAATATTCTTATATTAACTAGTTATTTGTTATGTTGTAGATTGTTAGGTGAATTTTTGTTACCATCGTCAAATATTTTACCTCACACATATCAAGGTTTGAATGTCATTATGAAAGACATTGGAATGGATTATCAAACTATAGATGCATGTCCTAATGACCATATTATATATTATGGACAACATGCTTCGAAAACAGAATGTCTGCAATGTCTTATCAATAGATATTGAACCGATCAAGTAACCAAAAGGGTGCCTCGAAAGGTTCTCCGTCATATTCCCATAATTCCACGTTTGCAACGATTGTTCAGGTGTGAAATCATAGCACAATTTATGGATTACCATGCATGTGACAGAAGTGGATATGGTGTTCTTTGAATGCCTGCCGATGGTTTTTCATTTAGGGAAATTGAGGAAAAATGGGAAGATTTCAAAGATGAACCTCATAATGTTAGGCTCTCATTAGCAGCTGACAGTGTTAATCCATTCGGAGAGATTAGGTATATTTACTCAGTGTGGCCTATTTGTGTTATCAAAAATTACATTCCTCCTTGGATGTCAATAACGAAGGAGCACATAATGTTGACAATGATTGTTCCAGGTATTTGTTTACATTAATTTTTTGAATTTAACATTTTCATTTGTTTCAATTTTTGCATAATATCTTTTGTTTATTTATTTAATTATATATATTACATG